>JAVDPK010000904.1:622705-637086 GCA_034780415.1 Cichlasoma orientale | reverse complement strand
TGTGTGTGTGTGTGTGTGTGTGTGTGTGTGTGTGTGTGTGTGTGTGTGTGAGAGAGAGAGAGAGAGAGAGAGAGAAACAGCAGTGACCTTTCTTCTGTGGGTAATTTTGGCCTCCTGAGGGAAGAAGGATGGAACTGGTGAAGAAAGAAAGTCAGACAGGAGGCAATCGATTGAACAAGAAAAGACTTACAATGATACGAGTGTTGCATTTAGATGCTATTAAATGGAGAGGATGCTGAACATTGATATTTCTGGAAATATATTAGAAGGAAATTAAAGCATAGATTTGGAATTAAGTACAAATGATAACGGGTTCAAGTTTACACTACTCCCTATTAATACGTAAAGATCTTTATTGCATTCACACTCATTTTAAACTGGACAGTTTCCTTTCAGAGTCTGGAAGCATGCAGTTTGTTGAAATTAATGTCAAATCTATCTAAAATATATATATGTTATACTTTAATTGATGTACCTAAGTCAGGAAGATAAGAATGGTCATTTTATGTATTAATGGAATGGTCGAACACCACATGCATTGTCTGTCGCTGAAAAATAAGTGATATTCAATATTTTAACAACTACATCAGTTCTCCTGTCCAGCTTTTGCTAAAGTCATATTGTAAAGCTTGCTTGGTGGTGTAAAAATAGGTTCTTTGAGCTGCTCTAAACCTTAGATACGGGCTCTGTGTTTATGTTACTATTGTAAATTATATATAAAAAAACTTTAAAGGGGTCAGAATTTAAACTGAATCACTTTGAACTGCAGCGACTTGGTGTTTTCTGAGGGTTTCATAAATATTTCCACGCCTGTAAGAATACTAACAGAAGTGTGAATCAAAAAATATTTATAGCTACATATATTGTATTTTTAGAAATATTTATCTGCATTTTCAGAAAAAAGTTGGATTGTTTTTTTAGAGACTGAGAAAAAGAAAATGAGGCATTATACATACACATCTTAATCAGCATACGATTCAACTTTGATATGCTAATATCTCCTAATAATTCCCGGATGAATTTCAGCTATTAGTGCCGTTTGAGTGATTTCCAATTAGCAGAGACCAACTCCATCCTTTGTGACTGCGTGATCTTAAAGCACACCATCGGCTGGCTCCTTCTGCAAAAACGCCAATCTCACACCCCAAGGACCACAGACAGATGAGAAATTCTGGGAAAGAGGGAAATCTCACCTCCTTGAGGACTTTTGTGTAATCCCTGTGCATGGAAATGTACCCCTCAAAATTCTTTCATTTTAAAATTTTAGGAAGATATAATACACACATCCAAGGTTTGCTTACCCCAAAGTAATTCTGGGTTCCAGAGTTCCACAGCACCACCAGGTCGGCATTGGTCAGCTCTCCCCGATCGGACATCCCCAGGACTACTCCGTGTCTGAGCTCCGCAACCCTGAGCTGCATGTAAATCTCCTGGTTGGTATAGCTGATGTTCCAGGCCAGCTGGAGCTCCCCGCGCGGATCAAGCGGCATATGGAAAGGCATGGGAAGAGGTGGGAGAAGGCGGGAGCCATTTGGTTTGAGGCTGGACACTTCGACCGCATTGTTGGGCGCCTGGTAAGAAGCCACCAAGATGACCATTAGAGCAGCCAGGGCAGTAAAATACATGATGGTTATGTCCTGAAGGCGAAGGGTTTTATTGAAGATCCTCATCCCCAATGACAGAATGCAATCAGCTTCAATGAAACGGCAAACAGAGTCTCTCAGGTATTCTTTCTACCTCTATTTTTTTTCTTCTTCTGTCTCTTTAGCCAAAGTTGAATTGAAGTTTAATCCAAAAAGTTTTGTGGAAACTTTTTCTCCAGTGCTGTGAAATTCTCCAAACTCAAACACTCACTGTGTTTCTCTTCTTTGCATTCTGGCCACGGTGGAATCCCTTTCATTGGTCAGGCAGGGGTTGTTTATTTTTTTCTTCCCATGTTTTCGATCCTCTCAGGCTCTCATTTTCTAAAAAGTTTGACTTTCTTTTAAGAATCCCCAACTTCCCAGTCTTTAGGTTTCTCTGTCTCCAAGCCTTTTTGTCTCTGAGCAACTGCTCGGTCTCTTTCTGCCTTATCCACCTCTCTGCTTTTTAAGAGACTCCTCCCTAGTGATTTGTCTGTTTTTATCCCGCCTAATGGTATTACATTTGTTGAGGAAAATTGGATTGTATTCTTTAGGCCCTGGGGTCAACCATGATTCTGCACATCTGCTAGACCCTAATTGATCCAAATTCAACCATGGACATTATCAATGGCAATCAGCTTCAACTAACCAAACTTTATTGGCCACTGCATCTCTGTCTTTTATTTATTTATTGGCTTGGTAAACATGTATCATACATTTTCCTTGGCCTTTAAAATTTATTTCTATACCTAGCTTTCTTGGGTATTTGAATCAAAGCAGATTTAGGGGGCAGCAAACGCTTGAAGAGGAGTAAACAAGGCATTAACTTATTAGGCCCTTTCCTTAAGCCTTCGCCTACGGCTGCAGAAGACCTTATCAAACTGTCAATTATGAGGGTCAAAAGCAGAAAGGACATGATTTAAAAGGTTAGTAAAGTCCCTGTGGAAACGTATTTGTGTCATTGTGTACGTGTTTGCATGTGGCAAAAACAAGATTAGCTACAGTGGGCAAATTGGAAGAATGAAACATTGCCATTGCCCTGTTCCTACCTTCCACACATATGAGTATGTTTGCATAAAGATAAAGAAACACTGGGCTGATATTTGAGAAGGACTGTCAGGCTAGCTGGAAGTCACTATTGGCAAAAGTTAGAAGAAATAGCCAGGCACATATTCCCCCCACTGATGAGCTGTACATGTGTACTCCAGAATCCAGTGGGTACTTTTGGTTTCAGGTACAGGTGCCCACTTCTGACCACACACACCCAAGCGATACTTCTAAACTGAGAGAATGCTAAAGTACTGGCTTTCAGTCTGGTTTTGAGCTGGTCAGATGGCCGGGCAGTTTGCAGAAAATTGCAACTTCTGTTCCACATTAGTTCAGCACACATATTTTCTATAGAGGTGATTAAATCAATTGTTGTTGAGTAAATTCTCTTCAATCAATATGCAAACTTTGTGGATTCAATATTGCACATGATGTCCCAGAAGAGAGTCATAAAAAGAAAGGTTTAGATCAGAGCAGACAACAGACAGCAGATGAGAAAGGCTGGTTAATGTAATAAACTCTGTTACTCCCTGAGGCAAAAAAGACAAAAACATGTGTGTACTGTTAGTGTCTCTAGCCTTCATTTGAGGCTCAGTAATCCTCTCTCTTTCTCTTTGCATCTCTCTGTACCTGTAAAATAATTGTTTCTTTTTTGTCTTTCACACCATCACAATCCAACCTCCTGTTTCTGCTCCATTACACTGCTCCATATTACTACTGATCACTCTGTTTCCCTCACTTCCTGGCTTCTCATATCTCCTGCATACGCACTTATCTTTCTGCTGCCACTACTGATGCATCAGCAAACAAAAACTAGATGAGACGTCGTAAAGTCAGCTGGGAACTGGAAAGGAAGGGCGAGAGGAGAGAAGGGAAGAGAATGTATGAGCGGAGATGAGCGGGGAAGAACAGATTTAGGATAAATTATGCTTCTTCATGTGATCATGTTTGTTTTTGCAAAAAAAAAAAAAAAAACCTGAGGTTTTTAGCCCATGTGACATTATCATGCTGCGAACAATGCACATATTGCCTCCAACACTTCTCACCATGCAGTGCTTTCAGGTTAGCATAAGCAGAGGCGCTGACACACAGAAAATAATAATGCTGGGACTGAACAACAAATTGCAACAAATAGTCCACAGATTATGAATATTGTATTATTGCATTCTGTTATGCTGAGGAATGGTTTGCAGTGCATTTATAATCTGCTTGGATGACGTGTCATTTAAAAATGTTTAAACCTATGTTCTCATTTATGAACCTACAAAATTACATGTATTCACACGTGGAGAGTGGGATAGAATAATTAGTAAATACCTTCAGTATAAAGCAGTAATGCCACAACCTGACTCAACAGCTGATAAAGTCTCAAAGAAAAGTCACAAAAAGCATGGCTGGATTAATCTCTCAGGAGGTCAAATACCAGAATTTTCTGTTTGGTTAAACACTCAAAAGCCTGTGTGGAAACACAATGAATGAATGAATGAATGAATGAATGAATGAATGAATGAATGAATGAATGAATGAATGAATATTTTTAAAAAAAGTTTTTGCATTTTTCTAGGGTGGAAAAGTTAATCTGCTAATTAAAGTAGAAATGCAGTGGAAACAGCCTCGGAAAATGTGACTTCTGTTTGCACCGTAGCATTTACGAATATAAAATAACTACACCACCTCAGCTTCTACATTGGTGCACCTTTTGAGGCTTGAAAAGCATTCTTTTAATTATGGCATTGTGCTGCGTCTTCTTCTTCTGCAGTGATTTAATGACCTGTGACTAAAGAATTCCATCCCCTGGATGGAAAATTAGATCATATTAATATCAATAAATCAGATAAATTAATTTGTTCTGCTGTTGATACGAGATCTGTCTTTGAGTTATATTTTACTTGAAGCATTTAAAGAAATTTAACATTTCCTGAACTAAGCCCATGACTGCAAGTGACAATCACCAGATAAGGGAAAGGTTGTGTAGCTGACACAGTAATGATGACAGTGCTAATGTTAGCTAATGTAAGTCACAGTGAGCTACCAGAATAAGTGAAACTGGAGCAGCAAGCCCCAGAGTGTAGTGAAGTGAGCAAGAGTGTTTTATTGATTGTGAATTCAAAATTTCTGTTACTCAGCGAGGATAGTTTTAGTTCTTCTTTCTGAAGTTACATATAATCTCACTTTGACTTCAAATACTCATGCAGTGATCCTGTGATTCAGGACCCCTGAGGGTCTGGGGCTCTTAGGCAGTAGCCCACTTTTGCCTGTCTGTTTGGTAATCTAGCTTTGAAAAACAAACGACTGTACTCAGATGTAGAATTAAACTGCAGCAAAACTGATGTTACTTTGTGCACTTCTGTTAAATCCTGCTGCTGAATCTGAAGCAAAAGCTGTCAATGCAAAGTGTACAGACTTCTGACACACATCACCTTGCTTGCACGTGTGTACGCACACCCACATGGAGTACATAAAAACACACGGAGAAAGTGAAAGGGAGAAATGGATAAAAGCAGAATTCACCTCGACATGACCACTCCAAGCAGCCATCTCATTCTCTGCTTATATAAATATTTCAACACTGCAGACTCTCAAAGCGCACTAATCTCCACTTCTTTGAGTGAAAAAAAAAATGAATGCAATAAAAACTCACACTGCTGCCCTTAATATGATAGCAAACTACCTCTTGTCTGATCTAAATGGAAGAGGCCAGCAGTTTCATGGTGAATTTGATAATTGGAAGAGAGGATGGATTAAGAGATGGAAAGAGAGAGAGAAGTGGAGGGAAAAAGAGTGAAAACCATTCAGATTCAGAAGCTGAGCAGAGGAGAACATTGTGGCACAAAGAGAGGCACACAACCATTTGGATCTCTTATAGTCTTTTCCATCCCTAGATCCCTGATGTGTCCTGTAGTCTTGAGACTGTGATAGAGACTGAATGAAGGACATAAGACAGAGGAACATAGAGAGAAGGATTCGTTGTGTGATCATAATGGAGTTTAATGAACTTTTTGTTCCAGACAGAGAGACGGTTTATTTTCTCAACTTGGCTTAACCTTGGGCATGGGACATGTGTAATTTTTTTAAATTATCATTATAGATTTGGCTGCAGCATAAGCATATAGCATGGATGATTAACTGTGGTCACTGTAAGTGGGAAGCTTAATGAATCTCCTCCTCTAAATGCTGCCGAAGCTTCTCGGTCCCAGTGTATATATTGAAGGTTTCTTTCAGTTTGAGGGTACAGCAGATGTTTTTTTGTGTGTGTCTTTTATTTGTTTGTTTTTTGTCAACCTTCTCTACATCCTCACCCTGTTCTTGGACAGCTCTTTTTTTTTTTAACGACTAGTAATGATGAAACTAATGTCATATCCAATGCAGTTATTAGCGCATGATTGTTAAGCTTGTTAAGTAATTCAGAAATTTTGGTGCCATTCTTAAAAACAACAACAGCAACAAAACATGCTTGGAAGTCCTGCCAAACGGCTCACACACTTCAGCTTGGAAGTCAAAAATCAACAGCATGTTGCCCCTCTCTTTTAAATCCCCCCCTTCTCTCTAGCACCCACAGCCAATCTGAGCCCGTGACTAAAGCGCCATCTCCCAGACTGTACACTCCAGGCTGCGTTTAGTACTCTCTGGGTATGCAGGCACCGAGCCACCTTTAAAGCGTATTTTACCCGTTTCCGCGCAGTTCCGGACATAGCTCTGCAAAAATCAGCAAATATACGAACATCCAACCGCCGTGCACTAAATAAACAGCTGCCAATATTCTTTGTGACCACTCATCTGCAGAGACTTTGTGGCTCTCTGCGGCTTGGTTGCATTTTTCTTCCCGGCAAACATCAAGCGAGGACGTTCACTTGCGCTAAGAAGAGCGTACTGTGAATAGAAAGGAAGTGGGGTAAATCCGACACCGGCGGAACCTGGAGCAGCACAACAACAAATATCTGACCTCGACCTCCCTGGACGGTGCTGAACTGGTAGTTAAAATAGAGATGGCGAGATTTCGCATCACCCCGTCTCCTCCTCCAACACACATGCTGCCGAGGCTGATGATGATGATGATGTTTGCGTAGGAGTGTTTTATTTTGCGGACAGCTTCGGTTAACCAGTAGGTACCGTTCAAGCAACTCCAGACAATCGGTGGATGGAACTGTGTGTTGCTGACTGCCTGCTTCAAACGCATCTTCTACAGATCACAGCGTACCATTGTTACTGGAGTGCTTTTCACTGGTCTTTCTGCAAGTCCGGAACGGGAAAGAAAATGTTTTGCATGATAACGGTGTGCGAGGAAAAGTACTCTTCATATAAAGAATACGAATATTAAAGGTGGACAATTTTTTAATTAATTTTTTTGCAAAGGGCGTATCTGCAATTTTTTTTAATTAGCAACTAAATAGGAACCAGGCCCAGTGGGTTTTATTTTGACCCGAGTCGAACTCCATCTCCACTTCGATCGCAGGCACTTCTGCGTTTAGTTCATATGTTTATCGACATTGGAGGCTTTTTTTCCTGGGTGTTCACTGGTGTCAGTATTTAGTGACTGAGGTTGATAAACTACAGCCTGCTGAGGTCGGGACCTGAGCCCCAAGGAGCCACCCCTACCCTCAATGTGACCCCGCGAATTCCTCTTATCTCTGAAGGTAAGGCTTTACCCTTGAAGGAAGAAAGATTCTCTTCTACCATGATATTTCCTTTGTGTGCGTTTCTCAGCTCTGATTATCAAGTCATGCATGCAGTGTGTAAGCGAAAAATGATTAAGACTGGTTAAGACGTGGAAAAACGATAGATAGATAGATAGATAGATAGATAGATAGATAGATAGATAGATAGATAGATAGATAGATAGATAGATAGATAGATACTAATTCTAATTTCAGCACCATGGACAGAGGCAGATACTTGCCATATGTCAGGATGGAAGAAGTCTGTTCTTCTCCTCTACATTTCACCCAAAACAAAAAGTTGATTATAGGCCATATACCCAACATGTACAGTGTCCATGTGGAAGACTGTTTTTCAGAAGCCTTAATTAATTTAACACAGAGAGATAGCATACATATACAAACACAAGAAGAGAGTGCAGGTTCGGTGCATTTGTATGAAACACTTGCTGGCTGGCCGGTATGCCACATGCTGACAAAACAGCATGGCTTATGAGCCACAGCTACCGTCACCAACTGTTAGCCATGGTCATATCCAAACTGTTGGCTGCAGATATTTTTAGGCTTGGTGCAAATGCATCTCCAGCAACATAATAGCCCTGCAACGCTAAAATATTCTGCTAAATGGAGTTGAAATGACAAAATATTTTAGCAAATGGTGCACAGGATGCAAACCACCCCCTACTGATTGTTTTGGAAGCACTGTGATGAACGTAGTAGCAGTTATCCAGCTAGAATGTGAACTAACCAGTGCAGGTGGGCAGGCTTTAGCAGGATTTGACTAATAAGAAAAATCAGTTTGATAGTTTTAAAACTATTTTTCCACTGTAGCATGCATATATTTATATACATATTAACTTATATTCCTGTAGTATTTTTACTGCTAAGTGGATGGATGGATCATACTAGTATGAGGGAAAGTTATAAATAAGTTAGTGCACTGCGCTATTTGACTGTCCAGATTTCATTCTCAGTTTAAGGTCTATTGGATGCTGAAACTACACAAGAAGGAATAATAATAGTCTGTTCTCTACTGTCTTAGTATATCTGCAGAGGTCAATTGAAGTTATTGATTATGTGTTCTCCTGTGTCTGTTTACTTGAGCTTATATTTCAAAACGTCTCACTTCTGCCTTATTTCCTGCATTTCAATTTTGCTGTAACAGAGAGCTGAAGAAAGGGTACTTATGGTTGCACACTAACTTAGAATGATACCTGGTAGGCCTGGGCTACATGGCTGTTCATAGGTACTACAGTGAATTTGACGCTGTCTGTGTTTTGTCATCACAAACTCATACCATGTCATGTCATATTATCTTTTAACACAGTATCACTTAAAACCAGTGAGACTCTCGAAAGAAACAAAATACACACATGTTGTGGTTTTAGAGGGCCTGAAACAATCGAAGATAAGGTGGGGCTTCTGTTCCCATGGCGACCTCCTCGATGACCCTCAGACCAACCTTGCCCCCCCAGGGAGATCAGTTATACTCCAGCATGCGCACACACTCACAAACACACAAGCACACACACACACTGAAGTCCCCCTCTGAGCATAAGAGACTGTGCGTTTCTCGTCTGTCTGCTGCTGCTCCACAAGCCTCTCAATTTTAACAGCAGCAGGGAGAAGAGGAGGACAAAGAGAGAGCTGAAGGACAAGCAAGATGAGTAGGATGGAAAAGCAAATTTCAAAGACAGACGGGTGATGAAAAAAGATGAGGCAAGGTGTAGAGAAGAGCATACACAATACCGAGCAAGAGGGATGGAGAAGAGGAGGAGAACGTGGAGGGGTGGTTTGAATAGACAAGAGTGAATGCAATTACAGAGGCATGTCTACTTTTTTGTGGGCTTTTTGAAGCATACTCATATATCAGCTTAATTATTGTTAAAATGCAATATTGGGAGAGGGAATCATTATTGATCTGCTTTGGCTGAGATAGAGAGGGGAAGTGGAGTGGATGGGTTGAGACTGGGGGAAGGGAATATTGCTGTTCACTGATCATGTTAAACAGTCACCACCCGTTCCGCCCTTCCTCCATGCATCTCTTGTCCCCTCCCCCTCGGCACCACACTACTCTGCTCTCCCCTTTCAGCTACACCCTGACATACTCACACATACTGAGACACAGATGTGTCCCATGCACAGTGTGGCCAGCACACACATCCAGGCACAAACACATGCGTGCGCACAGGCCGTTGGTCAGCTGGCCTCAACCTTGTGGGTGATTTGTAAATTAAAAAAAAAAAACTGACGCCCATTCCCAAGAGAAGAAGAAATGTGAGGGACATGAGGAAAGAGAACATGAAGAGGGATTAGAGAAATTAAATAAAAAAAAGAATCTTGTGTCGATCCCTTCCAATATATTTGTCTCTGGAGAGTCATAACTTACTGTTCTTCCATGCAAAGGTTAGCACTTCTACCTCACAGCAAGAGGGGTCTGGGTTTGAATCTGGTGATTGTGTGAAGAGGTTGCATAGGCGCTGAGGAGGAAGTGATGCCCTTTCACTTTTTAACCATATTTAAACATAATTGACTATCTTTTTTCTTGATGCTCTTCCAGAGACAGAAGAAGACATTTTTCACCTTTGACTTTTTAATTAAATCTCAGTGTTGTTTGGAGATCTGGTAAAGTCATCTTCTGCTCCCTTCTTGTGCCTGTATCATTATTTATATGCACAAATTATATGAAGAGTATCTATCTTTTTGTGCAGTTAAAGTAAAATATTTTTCCCTATAGATTGGCTTCATTATGAATAAATGATTCATTTGCCAATTTTACTTAAAGACCCAGTAGCATTCAGGTAGCATCATTACATTTACTCCACAATCAGGCCATGCAAAATGAGTTTTCAGATAATCAGACAGGTTGAAAACAAACAGCTGTTTACCCAAACCAATTGCAACATATTGTATCTACAAAGTCTCAAAGCCCAGTTAAGTAGGTTATGTGGGCAAGATCATAGTTGATACTAGAGGCAGAGATAATTTTATATTAGACTTCGGTTTGAAAATTTAAAAAGGAAAGACAGCAAAGTAAAACTGGGGATGTTCCTGTTAATTTACCAGCTGAAAAATCAGTCCTGATTATTCAGCTGGAAGACTCAAGCTACAAAAATAAGATCCATGCAGTAAAAATACAGAATTTTTCAACTGCTGTGCAACTCGCCTGGCTGTGGCCTGCAGCAATGTATGTGTGTTTCACAAGAAACTTAATGGCAAGCAGTGTATCACTCAGAATAAGTTTACAATTTGCATTACATCTGTAATCTACAGTATTCATTGCATGGAAGCCTCGGGGCATTCTCATTACAATCTTCATGGTCCACAGCCCTTTTTCAAAGCCTCCACGCTCATCATTGGAGCATGCAAGCTTTGCTGTTAATGTTAAATCTGGAAATGAAAAGTTGCAAATGTCTGCACACTTTTCTTTGGAAAGTGATGAAGTGAAAAGGAAAGGCAAGCTAGCTCAGCAAGGTCAGGAATTGTGCTACCATAAAAGTAAAAGAAGACAAAAGCACATATTAGAAGAGAGCTTCTTGTTCATAAATCTCTCTCTTTCCAATGTGTTGCATCTTATTACTCCTTTTATAATGCTGCCTGCCTGCACTGTGCTTCATTTTGATCTGCTTGGAGATTTGCTTGCAGTGAGTGGATTGAGTAAAGTTCATTCAGGTACAATTAGGTTGAAACTTCTAGCAGTAAACCGCCCACTCAAAAAATGAAAAGGGCGATGCTAAAATGTCAGTCTGTAACAGCCCCAGTCGCCATAGTAACTGGAGACCCGTTCATTCTCTTAGACACACTGCCTCTGGAGCACTGACCATTAGCACTAACAATCAAGCCATCATCAGCCTTGAGCTTAACATATTTCCTTCAGCGGTCTTCACGTTTCACAGGACGCGGGCATCAGTCTCTGCCTCTCAAAACACCTTCTGCAACTTTTGTCTATCCTTTCTTTGTTCTCAACTTATTTCTGCATCTTATCTTCTTCCTTATGTTTGTGCCTTTTCCCCAAACTACTGCTCCTGCTCATTTCTCCATTCCTTTACACAGTTTCTTTTTCCTCTTTGGCTGCTCTGCCAAGTTCTCAACTTGCTTTTTGTTTTACATGGTTTATTTTTTGTGTCAACATGGAGCTATAGATCTTAGGAGGAATGACGACAAAGAAAAAAATAGCAAGTATAACACTGGAGATAATTTGGCACTTGATGCTTTAGGGTCTATCTCACTCATCCACTGCAACCGCGACCCTTCTGGACATTATCCAATTACCCAACACAAATGTTGGGTGCAGTCAGACATTCTTCTACTTCTCCTTTTTCTTCATCTTTCAGCTGCTCCCTTTAGGGGTCGCCACGGCGGATCATCTGCCTCCATCTCACCCTATCCCTTGCATCTTCCTCTGTCACACCAACCGTTGATCTGGCAGCTCCCTAGAACAAATTCCATATTGTGTCTGATGTGAGAATAGTGCTGCCATGTGAGTTTATTGCTCACGTGCAGAAACAGATTCTCACGCTCTTTTTGTCAGTTACACTCAGTACACAGTACGCCACGTCCCTTCCAGAAAATGTCAAGAGATTCAGGTCTGAACACGGTTTAAAGTTCCCTTTTCTGACATGGAGCACATGGCAGGAGATCGTTGGCGTGGGGTATGTTTTCACAACAGGAGAGCTAGTTGGTGCAAGGGAGTGGTCTGAGTAAGGCATTCAGGATGGCTAGCTATTCCCTAGCTGTGAATTCACTCCCTGTTACCTGTGCTGTTCACACTTTGGTGCAAACTGGTGCATCAGGACATCACACAGACCTTTCTGCTAGGGAGCTGGCAGGGTAAGAACCATTCAATAGTTGATCCAACTGCTTCAGACATTTGCATTCTTACATGCACCTCTATGGAGTAATATCTAGTAAAGTTCAGTGCCATAGTTTTTTTTTTCAGTGTGTGTACATATTTGTTATATATTAGATTTTTATGCGCATCTGGTGGATATCACTTCCCGTAGTGCATATTTTTGCCACAGCTGTGTGATGACTTCATTTGTGCTTCAGATGTGTAGTAACTAGCAATCCTCCTGAGACTTTTTTAGAGTTACGTAACTTCTTGTAAATGCGATCGCTTGACAGACTCAGAATGTGCAAAGTGTTGCACAGCAGGATCTATCCATCTCCATGTCAGAGGCACTGTATTTGCCTGTGAATGGCACTATTGTTCAAAGTGATGCTTAAAACAGGCCACACTACTGAAGCCAGCGAATAGCAGCTGAGCAGAGAGAGTAAGATTGATGTAGAGTAGGGAGGGAGACAAAGGCAGTAAGGTAAATGGAAGGAGAGGCTAAAGAGACAGAGAATGGGCACAAGCAAAGAAACACAGAAGGAGCAGGTGAAGGAAGACAGTGAAACTGTGGGAGGCAAAACAAAAGAAAGAGGAATATGGATGGGGTATAAACTGATGACCTTACAGAAAGCCTATTGGTAGGCACAGAAAATGTAAAAAAAAAAAAAAAAAAGTTGAGCTACAACCCATTCATATTCTGAATACATGCACTACTAACTAAAACAAAGAAACACTACCAATGAATTACTGCGCCTTCTTTCAACACTGAGTCTCTTCTCGTCTGCTCACAAACCATATGCTTAGTCATATGTTTGCATGAACAGCAACAGCTGGGGTTTTGTAGAACTTAGCGCTGTGATGATCAGAGTCACGCTGTTATAATATGATTTGACCTTCATGACATCACCTCCTGTTTCGTTACATTTAATGTGGCATCTGGCTGGATGTGTGTGAATGCGCGTGTCCCCAGATTCTCTATGGGACATTTAATGCATACATTTAGATGAAATATCAGATGAAATATCCATTATCCAGTGTGAGGACATTGTGATCAGGTTGCCTGTCCTTGACTTCAAAAGAGCTGAGGACTCATGCTGTAAAAACAACCTCCCTCCCTCTCAGCCTTCTCTTCTCTCACACAAGGGCCACACAGATGTTTAAAAGAATAACTTTTATAGAAAAGGGAGGAATATACATGGAAAGTGTCGTGTGTGCTGTTGAGAAGATTTAAAAGAGAAAAGATTTGTGCTGATAAAAAATGAAGTGTTTCAGATTCAGTTCAATTTAAAATGCTGCAATGCCACAAAAATTATACAGTCACATGATGATACTTGTGTCACCCACGCCATCGGGACACAGACCTTGCACTGATAAATGTGGGCACGATGTTTTTGTTCACCACAAGCTTCTTTCTGACAAACTGGCAACCTGTCACACACTGGGCGTAACCATGCATGAAAACTATACACAGCATGGGTTTTGCATCCACTGCTGTGAAGAAAATGTAAAACTAAGTCCATTTAAAAAATATATCTCCCTCCACATGAAAACGCACAAAACAATCTCAAGCCCTGGTCAAGTGCAACAGGTGGTGATATAACCCTAACAGTGAAGAAATGCCGGCCAATCAAAAGCCCACAAACAGTAACATGGTGCACAGGAAAGAAATAAAGACGCACACCTTTGACATTGCAAGACAAAAAATTTTCTTGTCCACATGTAAACACAAAAAGTGAGTTTTTCAAAAGCTTCATTTTCAGTGCTCCAAAACACCATTTCTGTATGGACGAAAGGCCAGAATGCATAGAAAAAGTTACTTTTACCAAAATACCCAACAAGCTGCGGCGTGACTTGTAGCAGAAAGTTGCTGATTGGAAGAGGTTGGTTTACATCAACTGACGACTTCTCTGAGGCACATGGATCCAGTCAACTAGAACTACCTAACCAGTTCCCAGTTCAAGAGCTAAAATTCAGTGAGTCATGCTGCTTCCTTGGGAAGACAGTAGATAAAATTATCACTGCCAAGCTTCAAGGAGCAAAGGTAATTTAATAGCGTCCTATCTAATTAAGGGAAATGAAAAAGGAATTATATGTATTTAAAGGCATAATAACCTGAACAGACTATGTCGCCTGAGGGAAGGTTTACGTGTGTGTGTGTGTGAGAGAGAGAGAGAGAGAGAGAGAGAGAGAGAGAGAGAGAGAGAGAGAGAGAGAGAGAGAGAG
>JAVDPK010000904.1:611051-622605 GCA_034780415.1 Cichlasoma orientale | reverse complement strand
GAGAGAGAGAGAGAGAGAGAGAGAGAGAGAGAGAGAGAGAGAGAGAGAGAATTATGCTGGAGTGAATTGTGACTTTTGAGTGTTTTGCATTAAAGTATTAACCTATTATAGGGGCAGACTGGGTGGATTAGCACCTGCTTGGTGCCTTTGCATGAACAATGTTTTTCACAACAGGCGGTCCTGACGGAGCTCTGAGTGTTACAGCAAACTGTCTCTGTTATCACTGCAATTTCTCAGTGGCAGATTTGACTGACGCTGAACTTACAAGCCACGGCCCTTATTTGAAATAAATGTTCTTAGATTTATACTTGAACTGAATTTTAAAGAGTGCCTACACTGCATTCATGGCCAACATAAACACCAAATGAGGGCTTAGTTTGGATTAGTCATGGACCACAACAGAATGATCAAACAAAAAAAACATGGCTTTCAGTTCCTTCCAATAACAAAAGAACAACCTTGGTTACTTAATAAAATTTAACAAACTATAGGACATTGCATCCTGTTAATAATTTAAGATCATTTCCAGGACAAAGCAAAGTTTTATGCATACCTACTTTTACATGTTTTCTGTACAAGTTATAGTTCGAGTCAAAATTGATTTTATCAATTAGGCCCCAGGACTAAACCAGGTCTTACACACAGACATGAACAACCAGTGACTGAATAAAATACACATCTCTATGCGCACACTCAGACACACAGATTATGAATTGCCAAAGGTGAGCGAAAGGTTTGGTTTTATTATTGTCATTAGTGTTATTTAATGTGAAAAAAAGTAAAATCTTACAGAGTTAGAAATTAAGTGCTCTTTGTCGGTATCAGCTTAGAATAAATAAAAACACTTTTCACTGTATTTACCTCAAATTAAATGTATTCACCTACAGACACAAATACGTATTCTTGCTTAAACAAAGACTCATCAAGGAGAACGTGTGCACACATAGTGTCACATATATCACATATACAATTTTATTCTATATGGTTCTCAAATAGTTGCAATAATTGGTGATTCTCACAGGTATATAATATACTGTCTTGACAGGAGTTAAAGCTTTCTCAGTTTCAGGGCGAGCAACTGCTCAATTCATCAACTATGTTTTCAACCAACTGTAAGATCTCTGAGTCAACTTCAGTTCTTGGTGGCGCCAAGATTACAGCCTGTCATTCACAAACAAGTGGTATTATTTTCCCAGCAGAGGGTAGAACAGGGTATGGCTGTGGGGAGGAGTAGGAAGTGCAGTGGCAGGCTGACAAAATGTGATTATATGCAATTATTTTAAAATGATTTGAAAATGAAAGCTAATTTTCTTTAATATGAGAGGACAGAACAATAAACTGACAGGACAGAGATATCATACTATTTTTGTCCCATTTTTATCCACATGGAAAAGGGAAACTATAGCTTTTATACTGTCTGAAACCCTTGAACCCTTCTGAAAAGTGCAGGGAACAAGTTTGTCTGCTTTTATGTCACAGTACTGTGGATTGTAAATGTTGATAGCTTGGAAAAGTGATGTTATATATTCCATGTGAGTGTTTTCAATGCGTTCACTGGATTAGCACCCAGTCAACGCATTGTGTTGCTACCATGTGATTGGCTGATTAGATGTTGTCCTAACAAGCAGTTGAATAGTGCACCTAATAAATTGGCTGACAAATTATATAATTTATATTACTGTTGTATCATTACAATCACATGACATTGCCAAATATATCCTCCTAAATTAACTTGGTACTGCCATTAAAAAACAAATAGTCAGTGTCTAAAAATGCTGTTAGCAAGGGAGGGCAGTCATGCTCCATTACCTTAGTCCATGCGCAGCACATTTAAAGTTATAGGTAGTGCTTTGTACCTCAGTCTGCAATTTGAAATGGAAGAACAACTAAGCAAGGTCATTTAGATAGATGAGACACATTTAGCAAGCTGCATAATTAAATGACGAGACCCCCAGGTCACCGTTTAGTCCTTAAAATGTCCTCATGGTGCTATATCCATACAAGCCGAAAGCCATTTTTATGATATATCATTCACAGAGGGGCAATAATTACAGATATGCTGCCTAGGTAATACTAGGACACATAGGATGGATGAAAACTATTGCTGGTTACCAAAGAAAAAATCCATTTCTGTTAGGAATGAGGTAAGGGAGCTTTACCTCAGGATAGGTGTGTGTTGTCATTATTCTTGAAGATGGGTGCAGGGACACAAATACTGGCAAAAGATATTTTGTGCACCAGGTGAAATTTTATGCGGGGATAGAGTGAGTCAGGGACGGAGGGTTGAGTAATGCCAGTCAGGGTCAGTGCAGCCAGAGAGGATAATGCAGAGCAGGTTCATATAACAAGGCTAAGGGAAAAAAAAGTGTAAGCTTTTTAAAAAATGTGTGCTTCAGTCTCAGATTTGGAGAGGTGGGTTTGTGACTTTTTTTAAGAACTGTGTTTATGAGGCTTAATGTGTTTTAAAAAATCAATTAAATCTAATAATTTTTTTTGTCATAATGTTTAGTGAACTCTTGCTTTTTTAAAGATTTTTTTAATGGGCACAGGCTTCACCTACATTTATATTTAGAATTTTATTGCCACATTGACTTTCAGGATTCTTGCTCGAAAACATGTTTTAAATGAAATATTTTTTAACAACTTTTCATATTTTTGTACTCGTAACCTAAGTTAAAAATGTTGGAATTTGCCTCATCGATTGCCATAGATAAAAGATCAATGCGACACTCATAGCCAAGACTCGAGTGAATCTTTGCATTCCTACAACACTGATGGACTGATAGTGGATCTTATCAGTCCAAATTAATAGATTAAATGAAAAATTATGTATTCATTTTAAATGCCCAAACCTGCCATGTACATTAACTACAATGCAGCCTGATGAGAGTTCAGTCAGTATGAGTTTGAGCTGATGATGGTGTTTTGCTATTGCAAGCAGTCTTCAGTCTCAACTGACACCACCTCAGGTGACAGTATGTTCAGAGTGTGTGTGTGTGTGTGTGTGTGTGTGTGTGTGTGTGTGTGTGTGTGTGTGTGTGTGTGTGTGTGTGTGTGTGTCTCTCTGGGGCCACAGAAGGCTTCACACATCCTATCCATTCACGGAGTACCTGCCTTTAACGCTTTGTCAGCTGGGATGGGATCTAGCCCCCATGTGACCCTACATTTTATAAGTGATTAAGAAAATGTATTGATGGTCTTGGGGGGGATTATATGGTGCAATTATTTATTTTGATTATGCAAACATTTACATGATTATATGTGTAAGACCCATATAGGCTTATAAGAGCTTTTTACTTCTTTCTATTAATGAAGGATGTTGGTAAGAAGGTGGTACAGTAAGACTGTTCTGTAATAAGGTGGGCTGTGAACATTTTCACCAGACAGTTTGACAGGTGACCCCAGCTGTGCAGCACATCCTAAATAACTGACCTCACTCAAGCCTGATCCAGTGGAACCAGCGATTTCTTGCATCTCTCTCATACATCCTCACTGCGAGGAGAGACACAAGTGAAGAAAGGAAGGGGACATGTTAGCATAACACAAAGACACATGCAGCACAGACTTGGAAAAAAACTAACACAGGCCTATATTTGTATTTTTCATTTTATGCTTCTTCTCTTCCTTTCTTCATCTCTTCTCCCATCCTAACCTTCCCATTTAAGTGAAGGAGTCAAGGGTAAGACACAAGGAGTTGAGGCAACAAGTATTTAACAAAATGAGACATCCTTGATTCTGAAGTCTCCGTTTAAAGTGACCTAATGTTCTGTCCATTTTACATCTACTACTTTTTGATATTGTGACATCATCATTATTTTTGATAATATTTACAATGTGATAGGCAGAAAGTTTGACTATGCAGTTTATGATCTGAAATAACCATTACAACTAATGAACTGAAAAGGGAATGCTTCCATTTCCTGTGTGTGTGTGTCATCTCACACCAAAATGATGTAATGTCTTCTGACAAAAGTATCCATCCCACAGGTTCAAATGATGTCATTTATACTAGTTGAATGCTCCCTGATTGCGCAGTTTATTAGAGAGTAAAGACTCATCAAGGGCAAAAACTGTAATCAAACACAGTTTAAAGAACGCTTGATGAAGCATTGTTGTTTTCTGCATGTCCTTAGGTTCATGGTTTGGAACTTTGTTGCAAGTTAAGATTGTGAGATTGAAAACAAGCTACTGGAGCAGAAACTTGAGCACTTCTTTCGCTAAATAATGCATACTTCTCAGGAGTGTTTGGGTCTTGTCATTTCCGTAAAAAAAACGTGTGTGAGTACACTCTGTCGTTGTAAATGTGTGTAAAATCACTCTTTGACAGCTACCATTGTAACATAGCTCTTCCCATTGTTCTCAGGGCATGTTATTGTCTCTTGTGTGTTACTTGAATCCACCACCTACTGCGTACTTCTTCCCAACTGAACTGAAAGCCTGTCAGCAGCCATTATTCCAAGCAAGACCTTTTGCTGTGATCCCTGCCATGTTTCATCGAAGCGTGGCATTTTATTCCAAAGCCCTCTGTCTGAGCATGTTAGCTACTGCTAAAATTATTGCATGTGAGTGTTTGTGTGTGCTTGTGTGTGAGTGTGCGCACCGCTATTCTTCTTTTGCCCCTAACTCCTGTCATTCCCGTGGACGAATACCAGCAAAAGCAGCTGAGTGGACAAGATTGCCTCTCTCCAGTACTATTTCACAGTGGAGTCTGAACTGCGCGTTTGCGCGCGTCTGTGTGCGCGTGTGAGTGTGTGTGTGTGTGTGTGTGTGCGGGTAAATAATTAACACTGTTTGTCGCCTTGGTGCAACACATCGCTCACACGCGGATCTGATTAATGGAGCCTCAGGAGATACACACCACCAGCCTGCGGAATGAGAAATATTACATATGTGTGTGTTTTTATGTGTAGACCATATTAACAACTTTCATGCAGATATGTCAGTGAGAAAAGTTTTCAGAGAGCAGAAATCACATTTTGAGATCAGCTCAGTCCACAAGTCACCATCTGAGACTTTGTATGACACAGAGTCAGATTTCTGGGCACCCAGTCCTGATCATGCATATGCTCATTTCTTTACATTTTCTCTGGCTGTTTCGGCAACTTTTGAGCACCTGAGATTACGTGAGGTTACTTACTCACTTCAGTTAAGCGAGCTGCAACAAGCAGAACAGTAATGTCTTTTATAAAGCAATTTTTTTCATATATTGCACCTACATATGTAAGGAGCATTGGATTTCACATATGGGATATTATCCTCCTCAAATTCAGATAAATTATCCCCGGCTGTTTGTTTAGACCATTAGGATTTTTTAATCTCGGGGAATTGGATCAGATCAAAATTAACCCAATCAACATCTCTGAGGCTCATTAGATTTCTGAGGACATTCTTCTGTTCAGAAATGACAAAGAACCTTGTTCATAAATTATGTTTGATTTAATTATTATTTTGTTTTTGTTACAATCATTAATAAAATATAAATAAATTGTAATAATTTTTAATAGAAATACAGCATACCCACACAGACACTCTGATACATAGATTAGTTAGTAACTATATATGAAAGTGGTGGTGACTGAACCTTTGCCATCAGGGCTTCTTGACTTTGGAGCATCCTGTCTGAGGGGAACTAGTTTGCAGAGTCACTGGCTTCTTTTTTTATTGACTTACTTGTATTGTCTCCTTTTAATCTTTTTAATTGCTTTTGTTCTTTTCCCCCCCTTTCACTCGTATTTATTTATGCAGACTTTTTGCATTTTCCATCATTTGTTTTTGTCATTTTAACTTGATCTCACTTTAACTATAATTTCATCTCATTTTTGTTTGACCTTATTGTTTTTTTTATGATTAATTTACCTTTAGAGTGTGCTGCTTTCCCCCTGTCTGTAGACAAGTGGTTGTTTGCAAAAGCTTTTTTTTACTATAAAATAAATATATTAGCTATTTTTCCAGTATTTGTCAGTGTGACTTTCATTATTTGCTTTTGAAATGTATTTGAAATGTACTACTCTATGTCTCCATCTGCTGGTGTGAAGAAATGACACTGGCCAAGCTTTTGGTTTGAAAATTAATGTTAGGGTCTGAAAGACCGACCCTGATGATCTGCGCTCATGCTGAGTTTGCACTGAAGGGATTCAGACTGCCAGTGTAAGCAGTACTGATCACCTTTACAAAGCTGTGCCCCTGTGCTCTCAAATGCATGCAGGTAAATCCAGCAGACTAAATAATGTTCATCCATACGATCCCAGAACACTGAAGATATCACTTTGATCCACGTGTTTGTCTCTCTCACGTTTAATATTTAAGAAGGCTTTCATTTTGCTTTGTTATAACTGACTTTTTGGTCACTTGGGTCAACACGAACATATCAATTTTTAGACAGAAAACATCCAGTAGACACAGAGGAGCATTGCCTTTCATCTTCATATATCCAGTATTTGTTCCCCACAAATTCTGGAGAGAGATGACAAATGATTCACTTTGTTGACTTGCTGGTCATGCTGTTTGTCTGCTGTTTGAAACTGGGAAGGTGGCAGACAATTTAAAGCAGCTGCATGCCATCATCCAAAAGAGCCCTGCAATAACAGTGAGTCAAAAAAAAAAAGTAGCAGGTTATAAAATGGGCTAAAATAATTTTAAAATAGTAAAAAAAATGTTAGTGTAGCTCATCCTTTAAAAAAAATAAAATACAAAGAGATGCAGTTAGTGGGGTTAGGTTAATTGATGATTCTAAATTGCCCATAGTGTGAATGGTCGTCAGCCCCCCCGCGACCTTGAAAAGGATAAGCACATCATCCTCCTTCTCTTTTCACGTTTCCTTCACGCCCTCCATTAATTAAAGGTGCAAAAAACAGATAGATGCAAAATGTTCCTCAGCTTCACCTGAACATCCTGTTCTCTTTTCCTGACAACAGCATTGCCACTGAATCACCACATTTCTCTATCAATTAAACTAGAAGCCTTTAAGGCCAAAACGCCCTGTTCCTTCTTGTCCTCCATATTGATTTGCTTGGTGCGCTGTGTGGCCTGCAGATTGGATTAGAGTCCAGCTGTATTGAAGCTTGAGTGAGGAGAAGCTGTGCTGCGTTTGTCAACAGGGCTGATAGCTACCATAGAGACATCCATTCTAACTTTATAAAGTATCTCTGGAGAGGCATCATACTGAAAGATATTGGTTTATATAGTTTGTGGTTCAAACAGTTCAACTTAATGACTAATGAATTTAGTTTACAGTTGTTTCCGGGAGAGAAGATCGCTGTGTCAGGTGGCTTGGTAAATACCAAATACCCACTGACACACAACTGACAGTAAACTTAATATGAGTAAGCTGATGGCTGCTGAGTGTCGTTTGCATCGGGTTGTAAGCTGGTTGCTGGCGATTCAGAAAATCCTATAATCTGACTAGTCCCTGTTTTGTGAGGCAGGCCTGTTTATTTTTAGTATTTCTATTTTAGTGTTTGTCAGTGTCACATTTAAGTTAGATCTTGACAACATGAGCCTATGCTGCAGTCTGCTTGCTGCCGTTAATGGCTTGCACCATTGAGTCATAGCTTAGCAACAAGTCTGCTGGCCTATTTTTGGTTTCAAGCAATTATCCACAATGCAGTGTGTTGGTGTGGTTCTATGAGACTTCCAGATTGCAGCTATAATGAAGGGAAAAGGTCTCTGCCCACATCTGATAAGTGCCTTCAGGGTTTTTAAAAAATATATATATATGTACGTATGTATGTGTGTGTGATTATTTTTACTGTTTTAGCTTCTTAAAGGGAACCACCGAGCTAATAAAATGAAGCTGAGACCCGTCTTCTTATGATATACTGTAGAATTCACACTGCATAATTTCCACCTGGATGTGAAACGTAAACCAAGATATCTGAGCCAACAAATATCCAGCCAAAATACTTCAATCTCCCTTAGATTACACAAAAATGTGTCTTGGAATCTGTAAATCACACAAAAGCGTGCTAAAGCTACGGTCACTTGGAAACAAGACAGGCAGCTCTTCGAAACGTGTTGAATGCACGTTCAAATTCCTGGGTCAGCATTTCCATTTGTCTTCGCTGTCACCTTTGACTGTCAGAATTCACAGGTCACGGCTGTTGACTTGCAAATAAATGTCAGGATCTGCTTGACACACGCCTTCATATTATTTTGTTTTTTGACGGGTTGCCATCTGTTCTGAACCAAAGCAGGATGAAAAATATCTTTGTCAGCTTGCTTACAAATTTTACTTGTCGCATCATTTGTCCAAACCGACCGCATCCTCTGTTTTGTTGCATCTCTTCTGATCTATCTGTGGAACTATTTACTTCGTTGCTCTCGACATTTCTGTAGCTCATCCTTTTTGCTGTCCGGCTGCTGAACAGATTTCCCCCCTTACTCAGGCACTTCTGTTTTTTCTATGTGTTCCAGTCTGAGATGCTGTCTATATTATGAGCAGCACTTGTGGGATGATTCTATTACATGTCTCCTAGCTGCTGGATAATTCAATAAGCACCACTGAGATGACACACAGTTATAATCTACTTAATGAAGCTACTGAACTGATGAATTGTGTGCCTTTTTGCTCCTTCATTTCACTCCCTACCCTCCTCTGTGGCCCCTCCCACCCCCACATCCCATCTTTCCCTCCTCTTCCTCTTTGCAGGGTGTTGATGGAGAGCAATTCGAATGACAGCCGGGACTGTGGTCATCACTGGTGGAATTCTAGCTTCGGTTATATTACTCCTTATCATCGCAGTACTGTGCTACTGTAGGCTGCAGGTGAGACCGCAGCGTCTGTTTCATTCATTGAATTTATTTTTAGCTTTTTTGCAGAACTGCAGTTAAGAGTTAAATTATTGTGCTGCTTTAATTTGTAAAACTATGCTTGTGACTCTAAACTAGTGGAAAACCAATTGAGAGCAAAGTTTTCAACTAAAAACCTTAAATTATATAATTAATCATTCAAAACATAACAAAAAGGTTTGACATTAAACTAAGATGAAAATAACAGTAACACACTTTATGACAAAGGAGAAAATGGATAGAGGACATAGACCGCCTGATTTGGTCATTGGCTGCTGTCACACATAAACACTCACAGGTGTTTTCACACCTGTGCAACTGAGCTAGACGTGGACAGCAGGAGGAATGGAAAGTAATTTCAATCCCGAACCTCAGCCATGGAAGCAAGAATCAAAAAGTACAGTGTGTACTCATTGGAGTTTCATTTTTGTATCACTGGACCAAAGAATCTCACTCCTTGTGCTCTCAGTGTCTTTTCAGCATTGGCTGATGAGCTCTCGGTCACCTCTCTGACCACTGTGACCAAGTTGCTCAGTTAGCAAGGAGGGTCGGTCATCTTGTGGCCGGATGACCGACTCAAGGAGGACACCTGGTGGTCCCAAGCTTCTTCCATTTCACAATTGTTGAGGCCCAAGCTTTATAAATGATTTCACACCTTTGCTCCTTGTCTCACAAAGAGTTCCTTAGTCTTCATGGTTTTGATGCTGGCATTCCTTGTGAGACTTTCTAAATTATGTTCAGTCACTTCAGTTTGCCATAGGTAGACTCCTCTCAGGTTAAAGATGACTAAAGCAAACCGAATGCATCGGAACACATTTTGGAATGCCACAGCAAAAGGATTTCAATAACAGTGTTTACATTTCTGACTCTGCAAAAATTTGCCCTAAAGAAAATCATTGTTATTAGGTGTAAATTGGGCGATAATTGCAGTTAAATTTATATTAAGTGTGGAAAAAGTGAGTCTATGGATAGTGTGCATGCTATGTGAGTGAAAAGATTAATAAGAGGCAAGGTTTAAAGCTCCCCGGATAAAAGGACTACATAAATGTAGTCCATTTACCGTGATCATCTGGGAACCAGGCAACATAGCTAGAGGGAAATTGAAAGAACTTTTCCTGACGGCAATTTCTTTGAATCAGAAATCCCCAAATTACAGCAGATATTAGATAGCAAGATGCCAGAAATGAATCTGAAAGCTAGGTCTTACCACAACCGTAATATCTCAGCTGAAAATTGGAGTCTGTTTACAACATATGAATTAGACAACCCCTCATGGGAAAATAGAGTGCTCATTGAGACATTTCTCTCTCATGCATATTTTACATAATTTGGTCATTTTTCTCTTCTTTCATCTTTCATCTCTGCTTTTTTTTTTTTTTTCATCTTTCTCAATTTCCCGCTCTTGTTCCATCAGTATTATTGCTGCAAGAAAGAAGAGTCTGAGTCGGAGGAGGAGGAGCCAGACTTTGCCGTTACATCTCGCCTCCCGCCGGTTCATTCTAATCACAACATTGTGGCGGCTACAGCCGCCGCCTCCTCCATCCCAAATGGCCCTGCCCTTTTTTCAACCCCTCCAATGGCCAGAAAACTGACACGTTCACAGACCTTCTGTCCATCGTGTACACACTATGAGATGCCTTTCTACCTCCAGCCGCCTCAGCCGCAGCTCCACCACCAACCGGATGGGTTGAGGAATGGAGGGGACCGGATCAGCTATCGCAGTGTCCAGCAGCAGGATCTGGACCTGCCAGTGCCTGTAAACATTTCAAACTATCGTAAACCAAACCTCGCCCGTTCAGTTACCATGAGGGACATGTTCACGCGCAGCTGTAGCATCAGCACTGATGTTTAGCTGGGTGAAGCATAATTCAGTTTAAGCTGATGATTAAATTTGTGGCGTGGACTGGGCTGGTCTTGAGTGAGACTGTGTTTTTGTCATCTTGACCTGTGTAGTCTGATCTAGTCTGGAGAATGCAGAATGGAGGACTCAACTGGCTCTCAGGACAGTTTTTTCAAAGGTACTATGCTCAGGTCGATGACCTCACATTTGGGCCAATATAAAGTATTTAAAAATGTTAAATTATCAACAACATGAACTTGATTTGTTTTGAATTGTTGTTGTTTTTTTAAATAATTTATTTTATGATCTGAAGAAGTCTGTGTTGCCGTACTTCCTTTGGACGCCTCTCCCCATAGGTAGGATAGACAGATTCATGACATGTGAAAATGATGTAATCAGTAGGGATTTCTCTCTTTCAGAGCTGCTACAAACAGAATATGATTAAGAAAAGTCCAGTGTTTCCCTCTCTTATGATGGGATTATCTGTCTGGTCCTCAATCCACAGATTATAGAGGCTGTGAAATATCATTCACAGCCAGTGGAGAAGGGAGGGGGGTTGTCATGATTCGCTGCCACCCGCAGACATTTTAGGCAGACATAGCTTACGCGATAACATTTAAAGACATAAAGGGCTCACAGAAGATTTTCCTCATCCTTTCATTGAGGCATGTAGTTTGATGGGAGGCTGGTTTCTTGGAGCATCTGTTGAAAACACAGTGTATATACAGTATTTTACACTTCAGAAGAGAAAAATCTCTGCATTCTTGCAGGCAGGGTGGACTAGGTGCCAAAAAGGTCTGTGATCTTCATTTGTGTGCATATATGTGAGCGTACTGGCATGCGTGTGTGCGTGCACGTGCGTGTGTGTGTGTGTGTGTGTGTGTGTGTGTGTGTGTGTGTGTGTGTGTGTGTGTGTGTGTGTGTGTG
>JAVDPK010000904.1:554481-586414 GCA_034780415.1 Cichlasoma orientale | reverse complement strand
CAGTAGAGGAGAAGGTCTTCACGTTAAGTTGCTAACTAGTTTGCTGTGAAGTAATAAACAATGGATGCAGTATTTTTTCTTTCCAGTATAACATTTGTGCCATAATTTGCCTTTGATATTCAGGGATGATTTCTGAAATTCTCTCATCAAAATCCTAATTTTGATTAGGTGATGTTGCCTCTCACACGTGCCAACTCCTTTTTATTGTGTACAAAATGTTAAAATTAGGTCTTTGTCACACCTTTGTGACAAATCCCCCCAAAAATCGAATTTTAGAAAACGTTATAGAAAATTGAGACCATTTATGTTTTGAATTGTCTGCCCAGGATATTAATCATTACAGGTTTATTTCTAAGAATAAAATGTATGTATTTAAATGCATAAACGTTTATTTTTAAGTATTATCTCACTTTTTAAATTAAGTCTCCCATTAAAATCAAGGCTAACTCACTGATTCATTAGAGCATTGTGCAGTCACTCTAATAAGGTTATTTTCCCCAAAGGCAAAATTTGTTTGTAAAACAAACAAAGCACAAGTCTAATGCAATTGATGAGATTTGAAAGACATACTGACACCACAGCAAAAACACAAACCTACAAACTTGCCAATTTTTATGACTGCCTCATCTACTGTGTGAAACTGAAGCTTGTCTGATGGTCTGGTGCTGTATGAAGGGGAGAAATACAAGTGGGATACTGTGTAAAGACATAACAAAGGTTCCACACTAAGACTCTTGGCCTCGTTGCACAAACATGACCTGACCATAAACCTCAGCGGGCACTATAATTCCTCCTCTGACCCGCCTGCTTCTGTGTGCACAGGAGCAGAAGGAAAGGCTGGAATGGCAGCCATCGCCGATCCGTCTCACTCCACCGACCTGGAGAAGTTTGTGAAAGACGTGGAGAAGTCTCTCCCTCCATATGCTAGACCGGTCTTCCTCCGCTTCCTCCCAGAGGTCAACAAGACGGGTAAATTGCTCTTTTCATTTGTTCTGCCGTTTAATCTTTAACCAAATGCTGATATTTTGCAAACACAGGGATGTTTGTTCTGCACAATATTTCAGTTGCTTTTGAAGTACCACTGAGCCTTAAACCTTCTTAGCCCCTCTCAAAGTATTCTGAGTTATTGCAGTTTTTTTTTTTTTTTTTTTACCTACTTTTGGTCTTCAACACTGAAATCAGATTAGTATTAAAATGCATGTTGTTTTTTATAATCTAATCTCTTCCTTCCAGCACATTTTTCATCGCTTTCAATTCAAGCAACTCAATTACTGAGGAATCTGAATATTTCTTTGCTTTGTTTAAATTTTTTTTCCTCACCAAATAACATTTGTTTTTCAATACTTTTAATATCTCTAGTTTTGCTCTATAATGTAGAAGAGAGTAGGTGCATCTAAACTTAAGGTGGTATTTTAGATTCATAAAAAGTAAATGCATGCTTTTTTTTATTATTATTATTATTACAAATTCAGTGCAGCAGATTCCAGAAGACAAAAACTTGCTAATGGCAGCACTTTGGGGAAAAAAAAAAACAAAAAAACAAATTGTTGCATTGTTTGGCAAATTAATATGCCTACACATTCTCTTTGTGTGTCTTTCCCAGGAACGTTTAAGTTTCAGAAGACGGAGTTGCGTCGGGATGGCTTTGATCCCAGTGCGGTGTCAGACAGACTGTACTTCCTGGACTCCAGCAAAGGGCGCTACACGCAGCTGGATGAGGAGCTGTACCGCTCCATACTGTCAGGGAAAAACAAATTGTGATGACCAGGCTGACCACTACATCAACACACGCATACATACATACACACGCGCACACATGCCAACCCACACGCACAAATACAGAAGACAGTATGTGAGACCAGGATAGAAGATTTTGTCCCCATATTCACAAATACACAACGAAATAATAGCCATACACAGGCCTGCACACACACACACAAATGTATTCCCAGAACCACTTTGCTCTTTAACATCCCTAACAGACCGATGCATGTCACGCTCAAAACACACACACACACTCGACTCTGCCCATCCCCCTGGAGTTCTCCTCAGCAACTTCTCTCGCTACCTCAGCAAACAAAGAGAGAGGCACAAACCCAGAAACCAGGTCTATTTGGTAACTTGAAGCCACCCTTCATGACCACACATTCCCTGCCCCATCAACAGTTCTCATACACTCCCACCTGTCAACGCTGGTCCATTAAAACACGTGTTATTGCTGGCGAGGAGGAGGAGGAGGAGTAGAACAGACTGCCTAGCATCCAGGATGCAAAAACTTGACACTCCAGATAAACCCAGACTTTAAAGGATGTTGATGAAGAACCTGGATTCAGTACATTAAATATGTGGGATAAACAGAGGGACCTACATGGACCTAAACTATCTCTCTGTTCATTGTTCTGTTAGTGAGATTGTGACAGACTGAAGCCACTGCTGTCGACTTAACCTGCACAATTAAGCCAGTAGTGACAAACCTGTGAGATGGTTACACCTGTCCTCTGTTTCAGGTCAAATTTATGCAGTGTTTCCTTTAAGTCTCATCTTCTCTTTTTCAAATCCAAAGGCTTTCTTTTGTTCTTTCTTTTTTTTTACTTTTTTTAACGGATCAACATATTTGACCTGTAACACACAGGAGTAAAAACAAAACCAAGTCCAGTGGTTGAAGGTGTGAATTGGGCTCCAGCATTTGCAGTGCAATAATTTAGCCACATGAGAGATGAAGGGAAAAAAAATAAAGCTTTGCATTTAAATGTCTGAGATACACCAAATATATTTAAGTTGTAGTTTCTACATATTTAAGAAAAGACAGACATTTCAATCATTTATATTGTAAAAGTGTTTTTGTTGTGGGGGTTTTTTTCTGCTTTATGTGTATCCAAATCTGTGCTTCAAAGGCTGGTGGAGTCCTCCTTATATCAGCTGCTAAAACACAAAGTCATGTGATCAGACTGATTCAACCCTGGGCTAAATACATAAACAGGACTTGTTCACATACTGAGCTTGAGTGCAGTATTGCTGTGTGGCCGTATTGTGCAGGTTTCGTCCTGAAAGGGAGGCATTGCCTGTCTTAGGGTGTGCGTATGTTCTTTTAAATTATATGATTTCAACTTAGGTGGCAAAAGCACCTGATCGGCAAGGAGTTCATCTGGTGCTAAAAGGGATGTTCTGCGCCAGTTTCGGGAACTCTGAATGATCCAAAGATTCAAAGGCGGGAGCAGGAATTTGAACTGGAAGGAATGCATCAAAATAGAGCAGTAGAAGAAGAGACAGTATGCTTTGTCATTAATGTCATTGTCTGTTGTTTGCAGTAGATGTTCTCAGAGGTTGTAGCAGCATGAATGAGCATCATCAACCACAAGCAGAGCACTGTGCCTTACTGTGAGTTCACCTCCCAGATTCACAGGCCCTGGCCCACACGCACCTCCTTTTGTTGGACTTCATCTTTCACTCTCTGTGAGCATCCAGCTTCCATGATCTCATTTTGTCTGTCTCCAAATTCCCTAACGTACTATCCGTGCAAATCTGGCCCAAATCACAGGAGCTCTTGATATTATACTGAAAGTCACCTGATAACTACCCATGGCAGCCAATGGACCAGCGTCTTTATCCTGCCAGGTGCAGGAAGTGTTCATGTTTGTCTCAGTGGGCGGGGGTCCAATTTTCCAGTGAAACATTTTTAACTACCAAACCTTTTTTTTTTTGAAACCCTTTTCCTTTAGTCCTAACAGGAACTTTAACTTGACTTCTAGCAGTTTTATTTGCTTTGTATTTGTTTCTTGGGCTGTCATGTAGATGTATGTTACCCAAGGGTCTTTTTGCTCATCACTTTTACTTTAAGTCTTTATTTTATTTCTGGCAGCCGCCCTATTCCTTTCCCTTCATTCCTTCTGACTGTCGTCCTTCATCCCATCCATTTCTGTCACGTACTGAGGCTCGTTGGTTAAAAATGGTTAAAAGAAAGTAATTGGAATTTAATAATTGTTTAATTTAGTTGACTTTTGAGATGGTTCAGGAGGTCTGATAACATGGCGTTCCAAGCACACACACAAAACTATTTTCAAGGCTCTTTTACCGATGTTTGTAGTCTGCCATTACCGTGTGTGTGTGTCTTGTTTTTTTATTTTTATTATTATTATTACATTGCAACTGACCACATCCTAAGTTGCCTATAATACAGCAAGTTGTTATTTTATTGTAGCAACATTTAGGCTACTTTTTTGTGCGTGCGTGTGTGTGTTGTTTTGTTTTTTGTCGACAGACTATGGTTAAACATCTTTTCTTGGTTTATACATTGCACTGACTGACGCAGTTGGCCTTGATGGTTGCAGTCTGCTGACAGTGACTGTCAACGTTGCTCTCTTGTGTGATTTCCCTGTTTTTGGGGGAACAAAACAACAAAAGCAAAGCCGTTCGACAGATTTGTTGCTGCTTCCTCTGCCTCTCTTTAACTTGTATTTATTCTTTAATGATGAGTGTGAAATGTTCTCATGAATGTCTGAAAATGGGTGAGTGGCGTTGATGAAAATAAGTCAAGTGTGATTTGTGTATCCAAAGGGAACTCGGTTCGGCTGTTATGATGCTTCTAACTGAGGGTTGCATTTGTCGGCCCTGGCCACCAGGGGGCGTGTGATTAAATAGCCCCGTAAAGAACACTCTGAAGAGGATGTTTCCATTATTTTTAATGAGTTAAATTATTTTATTTTTTTTGAAGAACTGTTAATTGTACTTTGATTGTTTTACTGCTACACGTGTTTGCTTTTTGTGTTGTTTGTGTGAAATCATAGCTTTTTGTGGTTTTGGTATAAAAAGAGGATTCTTGCATTTTGAAAGACAATCGAATGGCTGTTTGTTTTTGCTTTACTGGACAGGATCTGCTTTTTTTTTTTCTTTCAGGGAAACACTGGTTTTATATGTTTACTCAGAGCTTTTTTGTGATGTCCAAATTATTAAATATTGGCGGTGAGAAGCTACACGATATAATAATAATAATAATGGCTATAAAAACTGTAGATTTGAAATCACACACGATACACATTTAAGTTCATCATTTGTTTAGCAAATTTAAAACCGATTCAAATGTTTCATTCAGCATGTCATTAAAATGACTAGACTGAGTAACCAAGTTACCTTTTCTCATACCACCTGAATACATTCATATTATTATTGCACAGATCAGCTTTAACGTGAGTCCCTAACACACTCAGACATGGCGACTGCTGTAACTCTTCAGCTTTTGTCATTACTGAGAAATCAACTGAAAACTGAAAGCGGCCAAATTTGGTGAGAGAGCCTCAAAGGCTTCAAACTGTCACCAGTCTTCCCATCTCATAATGAGATCAGTCGATGTGAATCACTCCATATTAAACGATGAGTCAGCTCTTAAGGCACAGTGAAGTTTGACTGATTGGTGATCGCACAGCCTGGCTGTTTTATGTATAACACAAATGTTTGTGGCACCTTTTGTTTGTCCTTTCTCCCTGTCACGATTCAAACACATCTGCCTACATGTGTGGAAAAGTTTTTTTTTTAAACTATAATTTTGTTGTCTCACTGCACAGCAGCTCTGAGCATGTGAGTGGAGGTCTGTGAGGTGTGCTGCGTGTGCGTGAGACACACTGATGTCCTCTTGTCCACCGAAGGCTCGTTGTATACATCATGCATTTCAAGAAAATTAGATAAAAGCAGAGCTGCGAATGGAAACTCATTATTAATAAAACAATTTAAATTCTTCACTTGGACTGTGACTGCAATGCCAGTTTGTTTTTTTTCTTTTTCTGATGATGCAGATTGAAGAGCCTAAACCTGAACTCTGAACACTAACAGTGAGGCTGTGTTTTTATCACTGCACCAAATGTTGAGTTAAGCAGTTCAATTCAGGTCTACTGGCCTTCCTTTAAAATTAAAGCAATGTCAAGGTGACTTCTTTTTCTTTCTTTTTTTTTAAAAAGAAAAGAAAAATATCCAACAACTTTACATAAGATCTGATGTAATTTTCCCGTGCATGTATTTATCAAAGCACTGTTTAAATGTCCGTTTTTCAGAGAGGAGCTCTGCTTACTAAAACCTTCCCGCACCATGCTGGAGTCTGAGACATTTGCTGAATCGAATTGATGTCTCTTTTTAACAATAATTTATGACATTTTGTTCAGGAATCGTGCATTAATTAAGCTTTCAAGTGAATGTGGGCTCCACAAACACACCAAGTGTGCACTGCATGGGTGAGCGAGTTTGGGGTGGAAGAACTTGACTGGCCTGCGCAGAGTCCTGACCTCAACCTGACAGAACACCTTTGGGATGAATCAGAGTGGAGACTGTGAGCCAGGCCTTCACAAATGAGCTTCTGGAAGAATGGTCAAAAATTCCCATAAACACTCCTAACCCCTGTGGAAAGCCTTCCCAGAAGAGCTGAAGCAGTTACAGTTACAAAGGGTGGAGTGATATCATATTAAACCCCATGGATTAAGAATGGGATGTCACTTAAGTTCATACAGTATGTGTGTGAAGCCAGACGTGCAAATAAGTGTGTCCTATATTTAACATTTGCAAAGTGCACACTGCCCATTTCAGTTGAACAATAAACATCTTTTAAATCTTTAGTTGTAGCTGTTGAAAACTTTTTTTTAGACCTCTATTTTCTGTGATATTTTGAATCATAAATTGCACCAATTAAGCTCCTAAAAGGACAGGCGCTTTGGAAGAAATGTTATTTCTTAAGAACGTACTGACACTGAAATAAGTACCACTACGCTGGAAGAGGAGTTTCAAAATCTGTGACATTTCACATGGAGGAGTTTCTTGTAGTGACACGAGTGATAATGGTGAGCAGCCCTGCTGTTGTGCAAACTTGTCCTTTGACATGCAAATATGAGTTCAACTGAAGCCAGCAGCGGCGACGGTGTTCTTCCATAACAAAATGATACTGGAAGCCACCGCTTGGCCATCAGAGCTGAGAAACAGAAGTTACTGATCTCTCGTGGGTTGTTCCTCCTTATGTATCTCAGTGTGGGGCCAGATCATCTGAAATCACCTCGTCTTTGTTTTTGTGGGCAGTGCATGAATCTCAGCTGATTCCAGTGAACCACAAGCACGTTACATTCCTGAACCTATAAAGCGTCTCTATCTGTGGCTGTTTTTTCATAGTTTTCACATTTTCAACACTTGGCTACTGTTCCCTGAACCTTGGCAATGATTGGCTGACAACCAGGTGGGTGGATCGGGGGGAAGGAGGGGGGGGGGAGCAAACATAGCCACAGGCTTTGCCACTCTGAACCTGCCTTTTGGCTGCACAGTTCACTCAAGGCTCAGAGCAGACACTCACCTCTCCGCTTCCCTTCTTCAGCCATGACGATGACTGTTGCCATGGTGATGCTGTGCACAATGATGGTACATGCGAATGTGAAGCCGCAGAAAGATTTTAACCTGCAGAAGGTAGGATGGAGGGTGTTTGTTTTTTTTCTTTTTTTGTATTTTTGTAAGCAGCCTTTCTTTAAAAGGAAAATAACTGCTCTTATTTGTTTGTTGCACAACACCATCTACTGTGCACTGACGAGTTTATCTGTGCGGACAGTTTGCAAACAGTTAATCAGTTGCTAACTTAAAACATCATTAATACATTTGTGAGTAGGTTTTGCTCTGTCCTTCATGAAGAAAACCCAAAAGGGTTTATATAAAAATCAATAAAATATTTATTTGATACAAAGTAAGCGCTGATTGTGTGATATTACCCACCTGGATTTTTTTAAAAATGTAATAAAGGTTTATGTTTTGTTTTGGTTTTTTTAAATGTAGGCTTTTGTCTGACCTATAAGAATGAAAGTTGACACTTTTGCATCTTTGTCACGCAACATAATTATTGTCTTTAAGTTTAAATCAAGTAAACATCATTTTAGATCAAAGTGGCTTATGCGCTTTAATACATGTAAAACATTTACTGCAGTATATCTGTGCACCTGGATTTTAAAGGAGCTGCAGATCAGTATGGATGCCATGTTCTACACAAGTGTTTGCTTTACTCAAGCTATGATGAAACTATGTAAGCCGCACCATTTCACTTGGACACATGTTCCTTCATTAGGATAAACACGGGCACTGTATTTTATTTTGAGCCAACTCCACACAGCCCACTTTGCTTCCTTAAATACTCGGTGCACCAATTACGCAACTAAGAATAGTCCCAACACATGAAAATAGTTATTTTTTATTTAAATCATGAAACTATGTACATACAACCCTTTTTTTTTTTAAAGTTTACATCCCCCAGTGGGTTTGTGACCGTGACAGACAGGTCACATGTACCCTGTGCATGACTGCTCAGTCAGTAAACTGTCCAATAAACTGTGTCCTGTTTTTGTTTGTTTTTGTATGTGTGTTTAGTTTGCAGGGAAATGGTATCGCGTGGGGCTCGCCTATGACTCTCCGAGTTTTGTCCCCTACCGAAGCCAAATTAAGGCCTCAGTGGGCATGGTCGCACCGCTGCCAAACGGAAATGTTAATCTCACAATGTGGGAGGCAACGTAAGTGTGTGTGTGTGTGTGTGTGTGTGTAGGGGTGACACATGACCACAGTTGAAATACGTGGACACGTAGAGACAATAAACTCAGAGAAATCTGTGAGAATTCTGTGTAGCGTAGATGGTGGTAGAACTTTAATTAAAACCTTATTTTGGGGCAAAGTCAGGAAACTTTCAAAGTTCCTTCAATCAGATTTGACTGATGAGTCTGCACATGCAGCTTTTATGTCCCAGTGACCAGTTAAAGGGGGCTGTTGAGTGGTGAACTTCAGTATTGTATTGGACATGTTTTATTGAATGATTGACAACAAAACTATCACATATGTTCCAGTCAAGGAAAAGAGACAAACAGGCAGAGGAATAAACACTTTTTTTTCCTGCATTCTTCAGACCTTATGGTTGTCAGACTAACAAGTACCAGTACGAGAGGACCGGTGTACCTGGACAGTTCACCTACTTCAGCACACGTGAGTCTTTTCTAGTTTAACTCTAAGAAAAAAATCAAATCCAAAGAGAAATGACCTTTTTTCACGATTAAATAAAAACTTGACTGGCGCTCACAGCGGGAGTTTACATTCAGGATCAGCAAACAACAACAGTGATCACAAGGGTGAAACCATGCTGCCCAGGCACATGTGACAAAGTATTGACACGGAGTCAGAACAGGAAATAAAAGCGGAACAAGCACAGAAATATATTGTCCTTTTATCCTGTCTTTTTTTAATGCGTTTTGTACAGCACTTAAGCATTTTTTAATTATCAATGTAGCTATGCTGTAGCACATTGAGAATATTTTAATGAAAATAATGGAATAAATAGTATTTAACTGTTTTACAGTTTTACAGCTGAAACAGTGAACCCATATGAAAATTTTATGTAATAAAAATTCATTTTGATCTTGATTTATTTCCACACTGACTGTATTTATCCATGTTTTTTGCATTTATTTAACTTTTGTCTCTGGAGCTTGAAAAAGGCCGACTGGGTGTCCAGTAGAGACTATGACCTGGATGACTGAGACCTACACAGACATATTTAACTTTTGGCATTTTCAGTAACGTACACACATTATTTAAAAAAAAATCTAAATATCTTTTACACATTTCGCATTAGTACTCCGTTCTTTTATCTAAAATTTTATTTATTCCATCAGTCTTCTGCGCTGTGTTTTCTGTCAGGCCATAACATGGTGAAGGACATCACAGTGGTGGAAACAAACTACACTGACTATGCCGTGGTCCTTAAGCACAAGGTTTTCAACAGAGAATACACGCAGGTGGCACTTTATGGTGAGACACACTCAGATGCATCTGAACATGTGAGCCATTGCGGTTCTGTCTCCTGCACGCTGCATGTGTGTTTCTGCATGTGTGTCTGCAGGTCGTGCTCTGAGCGTCAGGCCTGAGGTACTACAGAAGTTTAAAGCCTTTGCTTTGTCCCGCGGCTTACCCAGAGAGTCTGTGGTGATTCCACCTCCAGCAGGTGAAGCGGGGCTGGGGTGGCACCGCCACACATACACATAGTATATATCCATGTGCACACATGATGAAGAAAGTTTAGCATCATTTTTGTCTGTATGTTTTCTTGTCAACAGAGAATTGTGCACCATCAAGATCTAGACGTTAGGTAAGGATATATATATATATATATATATATATATATAATATATATCAAAAATCCACTGGAGGTTATTTTAAATGTGGGTGCGTGTCCAACTAGGGCAAAATCATTTCTGTTTCTCCCTCTAGGTTCCCTGCTGTGCCTGAGATGAGAGTGGCAGCATGAATTCTGGTGGGCTGTTCCAGCTCGGTGTCTGAGCCCAGTTTCTGAAAGCATTCTTGTATCATAAAGTATTATTAAAAAAAAGACACTTTATTTCAGCAAACATGATGCTGACTGCAAATTGCGCGAGTAGCAGATATTGCTGATTTCATTTATCTTATACATCACATCAGCTTCAATTATGTAGTGTTTTCCATCATTTTCATAGTTCTTAGATGTTAATGTAGTTAAATAAATATTAATCTCCAGGCTTCCATTGATGATTTGAGTTTTATTGAATTATGGTTGCATGTAAAGCATGTTAGCATGTGATTCTGTGCTTTATTCTTTCATTTACATGGTCATCACCTGACAGTGACCTTTAACAGTTGTAATTCTAGAGATATACTCATTAATGTATCAATAAATATATTTTAATTACATGCTGTGCATTTTCTTTCTGAAACAGGTGAACTTACAGATTTATTTTTGATACAAATACTTCACCAGTTTTGCACAAAGTATCGATACATAGTTTCACACTGAAGAGACAAGCATATAGATGTCGACTGCTTCTCCCACGTCCACTCGAACCTAATCAGCTGTACACTTTCACTGTGTTTTTTTGTTTGTTTGTTTTTATTTGGGCAAGACAGATTTCCATCACATTCATTAATTACAGCTTTAGACATTCACAAATAAAGATGGATGCAGAAAGTCCAACTGATCTTGTCCATATTGCCTTTCTGGTATTTTCTTTTACAGACCACTGTCTATTCCAGTTGTAAACAATAACAGAGATAAAACAAATTTGAACAAAGCTAGGGAGAGCACCATCACAAACAGTAAAAGCAATAAAGAAAACAAAGAAGGGGCAGAATCACCTTATTCACAAATACAGTCAAATGAAGTCAGATCTAATAGGTTTTACATATTCGGTCCACTTGGACCAGATCTTATTAAAAAAATTTATTTCAATTTGGAGGGAGAAAGAGATCTTTTCCACTGCATAAATCTGATATACAATTTCAATCCAATCGTCAGCAGCGGGTGGTTCCACCTTTAACCATTTCCTCGTGACAGATTTCTTACTAGCTGCCAGTAACATAGCCAGTAGTTTTTTAGCTTTGTTAGTCCATGTTTCAAGCAGTAAATTACCCAAATACAAAGTTTCACATTTGAATGGAATGTTTACATTAAATATGTTTTGAATATGTCTGTGGATCTCCTCCCAGTAGGGTCTTATTACTTGGCAGTCCCAGAAAATGCGAGAATGGTCGGCTCCCTTAAACCCACAGAGTCTCCAACAAGCATCCCCGTTGCCTTGGTGGCATTTCTGAATGGGTGTAATAAAAAAAGTATTTTTCCAGCAGAATTCCCGCTATGTGTTCGATCCGGTCGAGATCCATCGCAGACAAATTTCCTCTCAACTTTCTTTTCTGATCATAACCTTTATTTCCTTTTCCCGCTTCCTCTTTATGTATTCTGTATTCTCTTGTTCAGATAACTGCATTAATAATTTTACTGTCTGATCTGGATTTAGTTAATGATAAAAATACCTCCATGAACCTTAGATCATCTTTATCCAGTACCCCTTTAAAATTTCTATTTAAATAATGTCTCACCTGCAGGTACCTAAAAAAATCATCTTTTCCCAGTCCATCGTCCTTCTGTAAGGTTTCAAAACTCTGAAATGTCCCTTTGTGGATGAATGAGTAATGGGTGGTTAACCCCTTTGAAATCCATATCTTAAATCTTTTCTATCTGGTGCAAAATCCGAATCATAGGCACACCACCTCAAAATTTTAGATGAGTCTCCTAATCTACAAATTTTGATTAATTCCTGCAGGATTTCAGGAAACTAACTGTTATAGACTCTTCTGGGATCTGCTGTTCTTCTTGTTATTTGTGATCGCTAAGCAAGGCTGTTATTGGGAATCCATTTATCGCCGTGCCTTCTATTTTCTTCCATGCTGCAGTATAAGTTGGTGAACATAGACAGATTAAACACTTTCACAGTGTTGACACAGTTAAATAAACATCCAGGCTGGATGCAAATGTATGTGTGAGTAGATTATGCAGTTTCTGCTGCATCTATGGCTCACAGCAAGTGGTCTAAAGGTTGCCAAAAGCAAGTGTTTTGCCACATGAACACCAGATGGCAGACATTCCTGCACACCCGTATGTAAAATATGGTTTATAATGCAGATATCATGACACTCTGAGATTAAAAGAGCTATGAAGGGACATTTACAAGTGTGGTAATATCAAAAAGTCTCTGAAGCAGATACTAATGCTGCATTTCCCCACTATTTATCTGTCAAAGACTAACTTATATTGATCAGTTGTTTGTTTTAGCTTCAAACTCTGAACTCCAGCAATTCATTTCTGATTATTTGGTTCAGTAAACACACAATGACACGCACACACTTCTGTGCACAGAGCCACTGAGGCAGATAAAGGGATCATCAGAACTTTACTCTTTAAGTTGTGTGTTTTCTTGGTAGTGTTGTGAGAGGGGGTTGACAAAAGCCACATGCACAGGGTGTCAGTTTGACTCAGAAAGGCAGCAGACAGCAGTTTCTGAGAGGAGGCAGAAAGAGACCCGTTGGACAGGCAAGCTAACGATATGCAGGGAGCAGCGAGTCCGGCGTCTGTCCTGTTCATGGGGTGGGCTCTCATGATCCTCCAGGTGTCCCATGCGCAGCCACAAAATTTCACACAGGAGAACTTTGATCTGGAGCAGGTGAGTGGATAAAATGCAGTGTTTTCTTTTACTTTTTCTATATTATTAAAATGATTTCAGCAGTCCACCTGTGGTCTTTTCCGGCAACATTTTTGTTGCCCGTTTGGTGGAGACTGTCACTAACGCTCCATTTTAGTAGCAAAGATTTAACATTTTCAGGTTTACAGTAAGTTGTGAGACTGTTGTTTGTTTATTGCTGCACATCAATCCAAATGCAAATGTTTAAATGTACAGTAAGTCTGGTCACACTACACCTTGTCTATGGCAAAGCAACCTTGGCAGGAATTCCTGACAAACTTCAGTTTATCCAGAATTCTGCAAAGTTAACCGAACATGTCACACCCCTGCTGATTCATCGACACTGACTCACTGTGCTGCCCTGCATATCTCACTGATCTCCAAACTTACACTCCCTTCCTGCTCCCTGTGGTCTCCATCAGCAGGCCTACTTGCAGCACTTCTCATTAAACTCAGAACTATGGGTGATGAAAGGTGACCTTGAGTGTCACGAAAGGCGCTATTAAATTGTAATAAGTTATTAAATATGTCTGTGTTCCTTGCAGTTTATGGGGAAGTGGTATGAGATGGCAGTGGTGTCTACATGCCCTCATTATATGCAACGCAAGAGGGGAAACCCTGTGACTGTTGCGCTGGAGATGAAACATGTTGCTTCTGAAGGCAACTTCACAGTGACAGCTTCTGCTCTCAGGTCACATTCATATGCATGCTGCTGCCCATACAACAGATGAGTATGTTACACTCAGCGTAACATTTGGTGTGTTTGTGTGTCTGCATGTAGGAATGGTTTGTGTACAGAGACGCCAACAGATTATAGTTTGACTGACACTCCAGGACGATTCTTCTACCATTTTGCAAGTAAGTTTTCCTGCATTCCTGCCTAGACAGTACATCCTGTCTGTGCCTTATGTAGCACAATAAAAAAGTTCAGAGGCTTTGGTGCATTTACATTTTATTTTCTGCAGGGTTTGTAGCAGATGTTGATGCCTTTGTGCTTCATACCAATTATGATGAATATGCTATCATTCTTCTGCTGAGCACAGAGAAACCATCGGGAAATGAAACCACCACAGTCAAGCTTTACAGTGAGAGACCACTCTGGAATCATCTGCCTTTCATATATCAAAACCTGTGTCTTGATTTTTAATGATACGTCTCTTTGGGTCCAACTTAAAACAATATTCAGGTCCTTTAATTTATCAGCCAATATCGATTAAATGTAATAAATGCATTCAAACATTTAAAATAAGCTAATATTAGGCTTCATATTCCCAAAGCCTAGTTGCAAAGACTTTGAAATCATTAATTATTAAAAGCCGCCCTTTATTTGGAATTATAATGATGCTTTAAAATATGATAAAAATGTGACAGTTTTCACATTTCAAATGTGCTAATACTGACACTTCCTTTCTGAGTCATTAAAGTGTTTAACAGAGGAAGAGCACTCTGTGTTATAATAAAATTTAATAATAAAAAAATTCTCTCCTCATCAGGTCGGACTGTGGAAGCAAGTCTTGCTGTGATGGATCACTTTAAAACACTGGTCAGACGACATGGACTGAGCGAGGACGCCGTCATCGTGAATCAGTACAAAGGTACACACGTTCGCTGAGGACTGCCGATGATAATTCTTAGACTTCTTAGGCATCTCCATCTTCAACATACTTTGTTCAGTAGCTCCACCGTCCCTTCTCCATATTTTTTTTGTCATCACAGTAGGTCTCACTACTGACTACATACAGTGCTGTGTTTTACCTCTTCTTGATTTCTTAGTTTTTTTGCATATTTGTCACGTTTCAGTTTATCAAATAAATTTTAATATGAGACAAAGACAAATACAAAATGCAGTTTTTAAATTATGAGTTGATTAATTCAGGACCATATTAAAATTTGTTTGATGCTCTGAAACATGTAAGTGTGACAAATATGTGAAAAACTAAGAAATGAATAATTTTTCATTACATTATTAAATGCAATGTCAATGTTTATTGTCATTACAAAGAAGTGTAACTGTTGTGTATCTAAAAGGCTAACACAGCACTTAGACTTGAGCATCTTACGTCGATGTGTTATTCCACGCGATCTTTGTTAAAGATGGCTGCAAAACTGACAGATTTCTGTCTTGAATAAAATTGGCGGTTTGCCGAACGATCTCATGTGCACGTGCATACAGTCAAAAGTGCAGAAATGGTGCAGCCCCCCTTTGCAATTTTCATATTTTGAAAAGCCATCAAGAGGAACTGCTGGTGCAGCCACATTTGACACCCTTATTGTAGCATCTTCACTCCCATGTGTAACTTTGTGTTCATGGTTGATTTTTTTATGCACAGGATGTTTTTCATGTTTAGTGTTTTTTAGCTTTCATCTGCATTTATAAATGCATCAGAATTAATGTTTGAACTGCTCTTTTGCAAACTAAAAAAGCAAAAACAAAAAATCTCTACACTTTCCGTCCTCACAGGTGAGTGTGTTCCAGGTGAACAGAAGACAGAGCCACCTACTCAGGTACATGAGCCACACTGCAGCATGCTGAAACCCCAGATTTATACGTGATTGGTCTCCAGTGGTGATATTTTGTGTGTCATTATTTCAGGTTTTTGTTCCCAAGAAGACAAAAAGAAATGCGGCGCCATGTAAGATTCATCCCTGAGAAGACTTTACTGTTGCAGTCTGACAGTGAGAGAGGGAAACTGATCAAACCATCTCAGCTTTGTGTCTCTAACTTTGTCAGTTCTGCCTCCTCCAGCTCAGCCTCTCATCTTTTTGTTAGTGCCACCGTCCCAAAACCACACATCACAGCAGGTCTCGCTACCGTCTTGTAAACCTTCCCTTTCACTCTTGCTGCTTTCCTTCTGTCACAAATTACCCCAACACTCATCTCCACCCGCTCCACCCTACCTGCATTCACTTCTTCACCTCTCTTGTGTGCTGTCCATTGTTTTGAATGGTTGATCCCATTTCAACTATGTGGATATTAACAATAAATATAAGAAACATATGAAGGGTATTGTATTTCTGTCCAGTTTGCTCATTTTAATAAATATTTATTCACAGGTGTAAAACCTGAAGTAAAGGATCATCACAAAAAAAAACAATCATGTTGTCATGCTGTATAAGCACAGTTGTGTATTTTTATACGTGAAATACTTTTCATGTATAAATGAAATTTTAATGTATAGAAGTGTCTTGCAATTTAAAATACAGTTGATACATGGGCTGAAGCTCAGATAGTTTTTAAATGTTTATTTATAACACGCAACTTATAACCTAAAATTATAAGTTTAACAATTGTGAACAATACTTAAAGATCCACTTTTTTAAGTTAATATTCTATTTTTATTATTATTCCAAATAAGAAGCAAACCTCCGCCAAGGCAGCTCACTCTATTGGTATTTACTTTTAATGGAATAGGATTGTATTTCCTAGATATTCATTTAGTTTTGTTTGTTCTATAAAATGTACTTTAAGAAGTTTGTAGTGCAGTAAAAAAAAAAAGTGCAAAGTTCCAGGCTTTTGTTATTTGTTATTTTGTTATTAGGACTATAGTTATTATTTTTTATTTATATGAACATAGTAAAATTGTTTAAATGTTTAGTAATAAATCTCAAGTGATGAAAAGTTTTTAATCACAAGTTTATTTTGTTTTCCAAAAAATGAGAAACAATTAAATAGCTCTTTGTAGCTTTATTATCACTTTGACCTTCAGATCAGTCTATTGACCCTGACAGAGAGGTCAGACATGACGTTTTAAACCTTTATATGGTACTTCCTTAATGTTAACAACACACTCCACACTTTTAAGAATCCTAGTTTCAAAGTTGTAAGGCTTTTTGTCGATTTTCGACCAATAAATGAAAGTTGAATTTGAAGGCGCTGATGTATGTGAGCTCTACGCCCCTACAAAGTTTTATCAGAATTCATCCAAAACTTTTAAATCTATCATGTTTGCAGACAGCGTGACAGAATGACACACAAACACCACCAAAAACTCCTCAGCAGAGATAATAATGAGACAATGCTGTTTGAGTCAAAGCACTGAAAGCATGGGATGTGATGAAATAGCTCATGTACAAATGTTTTGTGTAGGAAACCACTGCCCCAAGGAGTAGTTTTCAGACCGGGGTGCGCCACTCCCTCAGCAGACATGGAAGGGAGAGAGTGAGAAACAGAATCCTGCACGCTTGTGGAGATGGTGAGCAATGAGCGGTGCAGTCGCTGTGAAACACATTAAATAGAGGTTCAACACCTGACTGTCTGATGAAAGGGTCTGACTACTGTGGTACAGACTTCATAGCACATCTACTTTACTGTATCCCCCACTGACCCCCATCCTCCTTTACCTTATCAATTTACCCTAACCTGCTCTTAACATCATGTCTTCACCTTAAAATGTTATCATTTCTGTCTGGCTGTGTCCTAGTAGTCATGTCTTCTGTCTGCAGATGGAATTTTCATGAATCATACATCAGTCAAATCCAACCCCTCAGACATTCCGGTCTGATATGGGATCAGATCTGTGATTCTGCATCACCTATTCCAGTCACATCACATCCTCTCGGCTCCCCGACCTTCTTCTTCTGTCTTAATGCTTTTTAGGTTTCAGTGTGATCCTCATCTGGTCTGTACATCCACAGATACATACTGCAAGCTTGACCTGCTAACAGCTAATTAGGCAATACAAGACTGGAGCAGGTTCGAGCTGTAGCCTGCAGCTAACTCATCAACTTTTTGTAAATGTCCCAAAGCATTATGGGGACTGCAGTTTTAAAAAAAAAAGCCAACTACAGATCAGGTTAAACTAGTATGGATTTGTTACTCATTAGGCTCTCAAATCATGACATGCACTGATTTGTTTACATTGCTGTGGTCAGCTGAGACAAGACAAAATACAAAGTGAGATACAGAGAAGCAGAACTTTGATCTTTTACTTGTTTTTCACTCGGCTGTGGGAGTGAGTACATGAGGGGGGGCACAGCAAACAGCCCATAACAGTTCAATGCCCCATCTCCTTTTTAAGAGTGGAGCAGAGGGGGCATTGTGGTGTCTCATACTTAGGGAATATTGTCACCGACGTGTGGACAGACAGGCTGACAGGATGCAGAAAGCAGCGGTTGTGGTTGCCCTCCTGGTCCTGGGGTTGACCTGGAGCCTCGAGGGGCTCCCTGTACTCCCAGACCCTCTTTACCCCACACAGGAAAACTTTGATTTGACCCGGGTAAGTGGTTGAGTTCTCCACTCTGATTATTATTTGTCTTTGATGATATGTTGTCTGTGGTGGTCACAAAAAAATCTAAATTGGAAGATACTTTTTTTCCTCAGTTCTCGGGAGGATATTCATTAATTTTGACATGTGTTAAATGCAAAAAGATTTAAAAAAAAAAAAAAAAAGAGATGTAGACATGTCCTGTTACTGCTTACAAAATATCTTGGGGACAATTTTTTTTTTTCTTTAAGCTTTCATCCTAAGCAGAAGAAACCTGCAAATGGATACATGATCATATGCTAGGGGCTTTTATGACGGAAAGAACAGCTGTTAGAAATCGTTTCAGTTGCACAGTGTAAAGGTCAGGTATGAGTCCACCGAGTACAGACAGATAACTATAACACTGCCAGCCAAAGGTAATATTTATCTCATTGCAAAAATCCTTTGTGATGCAGTCTAGTGATTGCTTCAAAGGGCTTTCATTCTTAGAACTAATTACAAGGACTTCTTCAAAGCTGACAAGTATTATTAAAATGAATGGGTGAATGAAGCATGTTCTATAAAGCGTTTGGAGTGCTCGTGTAGAGCAGAAAAGCACTCTACAAGAACCAGCCTGTTTACCGTTACCATAGCAGGTCGCGAATATTATTTGTGCGTCATTTTAATTTGGTTAAACATCTTTTCATAATGTCATAGTCTATCTGTAAGTTTTATGTGTATTACTGAAATCTTCATTGCGTTGTCGTCTTCTGACAGTTTTTGGGAACGTGGCATGACGTTGCCACAGCAACTACATGTCCCTATTTGCAGCGTCACAAAACAGGCGCAGCGATCGGAAAGCTGGTCCTGCAGAGAGGTGATAATGAAGGCAAACTCAAGATGACTCGAACTTCACTGAGGTTAGTGAAACGCATGGGTGTGTACATTTTTCTGGACTGCCAGAAAAATTCATTACATTAAAAAAAAATGCCATTTTTACAAATTATTATTTTTTTAATCGTGATTTCTTGTGTTCATTTTACTCACTGTAAAGTTTCCCTCCTCAGAAGTAGTGAAGATAAATCTGGGAAAAACATTTCATTTAGTTACAGATTATTTATGAAATTATAATCTGCTACAACATTATGAGAGTCTGCTGTAGAAGAAGCAACCCAGCAGGTTTTTTGTTTTTCATTTTGTTTTTTGACACGTGTGTGTGTGTGTTTGTGTGTGTGTATGTGTGTGTGTGTGTGTGTGTGTGTGTGTGTGTGTGTGCGTGTGTGAGTGTGTGAGTGTGTGCGCGTGTGTGCGCGTGTGTGCGCGCGTGTGCGTGTGTGTGTGTGTGTGTGTGTGTGTGTGTGAAGACGAGGAACGTGTAAGGAGATGACTGGGGATTATGAGCTGACCACCACACCAGGACGGTTTTTCTACCATGTTGCAAGTATGCCTTTCACTGTTTAGATAATGCCCTCCATGAGCTTTATGAGCTTTTGTGCAGTAGATATGAGATATGCTGATATTATGACCCTCCCTGTGCTTTCCCTCCCACAGAGTGGGGGGCAGATGTGGATGCATACGTGGTTCATACAAACTACAATGAGTACGCCATAGTAATAATGAACAAACAAAAATCCTCGGGCAGTAAGAGCACCTCAGTTAGGCTTTACAGTGAGTAAACACTTCATATATCTTTTTTTTTTTTTTAACTCATGATTTTCCTATAGATGTAGACCAGTTTAGTAGATGCATTAAACTCCTCAAACCATTTTAAGGTTTTAATTTTTCTGTGTTTTATCCAAATTGCTCTTCAGGTCGAACTAAGACTGTGAGAAGCACTGTGCTGGATGACTTTAAAGCACTGGCCAAAGGCCAGGGAATGACTGAAGACAATATTATCATTAAAGAGAACAAAGGCACAGCGCACACACACACACACACACACACACACACACACACAGATTATCACACATGATAACACTTCTAAAATGAAGCTTTTGGAGTGATGAAAGCACTGGGAGAAAAATGATGATATCTCACTTCATGAGACAGAGGAAGGTATATTTGCAGCTGAGCTGCACAGAAACAGAAAACACTCACAGGGCACAGTCCTCCTCGAAGATCAATGTCCTATCTTTAAATTTTAAAGAAAGCGACCCAGATTGACACCCTATTTTGATGGGTCCTTTCTTTGCTCATCCGCCTCTTCTTTACTCATCCGCCTCTTCACCGAATTCCTGAAATTCAGCCAGGTACTCGATGCTTAGTATTGCTGATGGGCAAAAACACACACACACGAAAAACAGAATGGAACTGATATTCACTCACAGCATCGTAAGACCACTAAAATTGAATCAATTACATTTGAGGCTATAGATTAAATGTATGAATAAACTGCATGATTTCGTTTGATCTGCAGGTGACTGTGTTCCTGGAGAGCAGGTGGCAACACCTACATTTCAACCTCAGCCTCAGGTATTATAATATGTATTTAACCCGAAATATTTTATGCATATTAATTATATTTCCTTTAAAGTGCACACTAGAACATCTGTCATCCTTTGTAGTCAGAAGTTTGAGTTTTATGGTAGAAAGAAAAAAGGGTAATTTGTGTTCTATCACAACGCTGCTGTAAAGAGTAGCGACTATAAAAACTGTTCATGCAAGAGAGTAAATTATAGCTGATATTATTTGTGTCTCTGCCTGAGCCTGTGTGTCCTTGTGATACAGCGTGTGAGGAGAAACGTGGTGCCCTCTTTGGCTCCAGCAGATGTGGAGGGCTCTGGTGATGATACACCTCTGTTCAATGGAACTGGTGAGAAATCAGCTGGTGCAAATGATTAATTGAATATTCTCATCTGTTTCAATTATATTGTGCTGATTAAAATCTTAATTAAAATGAATGTGTAGAAGATCAGAAATCCTGATTCTGATGTGTCTTATCCCATGTCTCTCTCTCTCTTCCCACAGAGGCCTGTAAAGCAGCACCGGACACGGGACCGTGTTTCGGGATGCACCAACGTTACTACTATAACTCCTCCTCGATGAGCTGTGTGCTCTTCAAGTATGGAGGGTGTTTGGGCAATCAGAACAACTTTGAAAGTGAAAGGGAGTGTTTGCAGAGATGCCGCACTGAGGGTATGAAAAGACATACCAAAGATAATATTAACACATTTAAACAGAAGAATTTCTTTTCACCAACTATACTCTTATTTGGCACCAGCAGCTGCGATTGTATTTAACGAGGCTCCCTGTAACAGCCCTGGAGAAAGAGATTGCAACTAGTTTGCAAAGTACAATCCTTGTTTTAAGACTCTTGTGGGACACCAAGGATAAATACCGCCTGTATTAAGGTGTGTGTATCTCTTTTGTCACTTCAGCTGTGTGCCGTCTGCCTATGGCAGCTTTCCCCTGCACCGGGCAGCCCCCTATCTGGGCCTTTGACTCCACTGCTGGTCTGTGTGTGCCCTACAAACAGGGCTTCTGCCAGGCCAACGGCAACAAGTTCTACACCAAGGCAGAGTGTGAGGAGTACTGCGGCGTGATGAAAGATGGTGAGAACATAAAACACTCATAGCAGAACAGAATTTTGACAGGATGCAAATGAAAAACATTTAAAAAAAAAAAAAAAAAAAGACACATCTACCTCATAGAAATCCCACAGATTCAGATTCCATTGCACATTTTTAAAAATGTTCCACCCTTTTTTTCTTTTTCAAAAATGTAAACACAAAACCCAATTTTTAAACAACACTGGGGGGAAAAAACCCTCTAACCCTTATGGCAAAACCACACCAGTGTTTTCAGCCTGTACACAAAGCCAGTCAAATTAACATTACTGAGAGTTCATTATGCACTGCATCAAAAAATGGAAAACATCAATGTTAAGAACATGTAGCTCCAGTCATCTTGCATTTGGTTTCATGTCCCATTACATGTTTCATAGCAAGATTTACTCATGGAAGTGGTTCCTTTCACATGTTTCTCATGCAGCGTAATTATAATAATTAAGTGGGAACATTATGTTGTATGAGAAAAATGTGAAAGGGGCCACTTTAATGGGTGTTTGTGCTGGGAAACATAAACATTTATTACAGAAAGGGGCATTTTTCATGCTGGTTGCCATTCCATGAGCAAAAACACAGTCGGTCACAACTGCGCAAATGTCATCTAGAATTACTGTTGTTGGGCATGATCCTCTTCCTCTTCCTCTTAAATAGCCTTTCTCTGCCTCTCTGATTGTTTGTTGGTATTGAGTTTCACCTCAGCCGGTGCCACACCGTGAACACTGATTGACTAATATTGGTTACATCAGATCATTAGCAACAATTGTAAAGAATTTTGACTTGTTGTTGTTGTGTTAAACCTCTACCAGTATGCAGCACCATGCAGAAGAATATTTAGGAGAATGTGAGAAAGTTTTCACAGGATTCCATGCAGTCCTGTGAAAAACTAAGTACACCCTTACTGGTCTGGAGCGTTCAGCTGTGTGTTAACACAATGCCAAAATCTTCCCAGGAGTGGATGTCCCAGCAAAATTCACCTCAAGGTCAGACTAAATGCTCAAAAAGAGCTACATCTCAGACTCTACAGCCCTCGGTTAGCATGTCATATGTTAAAATTCATGAGAGTACAGTTAGAAAAAGACAACAAGCATGACATCATTGTAAGTATTGCCAGGAAAAAGCCTCTTCCCTCTAAAGAGAGCATGGCAGCGTGGCTTAGGTTTGCAAAGGTGCATATGGAAAAACCACAAGAATTCTATAATAATGTCCTTTGGACAGATGAGACTGAAGACGAGAGGTTTGACTGTAATGCACAGCACAACATTTGGTTAAAGCCAAACACAAGATATCAGTACAAACAGCTCATACCAAGTGTCAAGCATGGTGGTGGAGGGATGATGATTTGGGCTTGTTTTGCAGCCACAGGGCCTGTCGTTGAGTTGTCCTTGAACTCTTTTGTATACCAAAGTTTTCTAGAGTCAGATGTAAGGCCGTCTCTCTGACATCTAGCAGCCCAAACCGAGTCATGCAACAGGACCATGATCCCAAGCACAGCAGCACATTTACAGCAGAATGGCAAAAATATGTAATAAATGTATAATAAATACAAGTTTTATTAGTTCATGCAAATGCTTCAATCTTCCATTTAATTTTTTTTTTTACAGAAGAGCTCCTCAAGCCAAACTGAGTGAGATAAGGACCCACTGCTGCTCATTCAACATAAACACAAACCAGCACAGTAATGAAATATGATTTTGTCTCAGCAGTGTTGTCATATCACAGCAGCTCACCAATAAAAAAAAGTCAATACTATACTTTTCAGGTGCTTCTCATTACTTATTCTATTTCCCTTTTTTTGTTTTAGTTTTGAATTCAGCGCATCACAGAATACTTACAGGTGTTTTCTATATGAGTGAGATGAGAATTTCTGCTTAGAACAAAAATTTCATAGCACTCAGAGTTTAGACTGAATCAGCTTCCCTGACTCTGAATGTATGCTATGTGTTAGTGCAAGAGAAATGTCATGGACATAAAAATAATCTGGGAAATAAGCAGGCCAGGTAGAAGAATATCATCCATCCATTTTCTTCTGAGAAAATGCAAGAGGCAGGGTACACCCTGTGCAGACTGGCAGCCTGTCGCAGGGCTAACACAGAGAGACAGACGACCATTCACACCTATGAGCAATTTAGAATCACCAGTTAACCTAACCCCATTAATATCATTTTAAACAATATTTCCTACTCAAATAAAGACCATGCGAACAGTTACCAGCAGAGGTCCCCATTACTCAACATTTAGAGCCAAACACTAATATTCCCTCCCTCCCTTTAGATGTCTTCCTGGTGCACAGTACAAATACTGTGTACAATCATTACTGTGTTGTTGCAGTGCACTGTCAATAAGTAACAGCAAGCAACCATGCACACATGTGAATTGCATACACTGATGATTACAGCAAAGAAAATATACCTATATTGACTGAGCTCAACAATATCAAAAATTCCATAGTATGCATGTTTCTGGTATATTTTTGGATGCTAAAGTTGTGTAATATTTATAAGTAAACCAACTGTTATCACCATGTAAACCTAGTTCAAGAATAATTGTGAATAAATCCCTTTTTTATTTCTTGTATATACCTCAAAATATCCAGGTCAGAAATGTTAGTGTACGATTCTACAGTGTTTTTGAATCATTTATTTGCTGGTGCGAGATAATAATTATGGCCATGGATGTGTTGGTTCATATGCATGCGCGGTTTTCATGTTACATGTTACACTTTATTATCAGGTGCAGGCTGTATTATAGAGTATCCAAACATCCACTTCTTTCATTGTATTTACACATTACTATCATTTTAGGCAAGCCTTTGAAGGCTTGGCACAATATATTTTATGTTCTATATCACGACCTTCAAATCTTTTAAAATTTGTAATATTGTCATTATTTATTTTACATATGCAGCACGGGGGGGGGTGTAATGAAACTGATCTCAACAAAACATAAAGAAAAAGTTAAAGCTTGTAGCTTATATGTAAGAAGGGGAAAAATCAGGAGGGGGTAATATTTCTCTGTTGATGACAAATATTTCAGACAATCTCAACTAGATTCATACAAATTGTCATACATGAAGATGATGAGTCATTCAGTTCTGCAGAATCGCAGCATAATCTCTCCCCTAGTTCTAGGCTACTTGCCCTCTCTTTCTCTCCCCTTTGCAAAGGAGCCGAGCTTCCTGCTCTCAGTTCCCAGAGTTCCCGGCTGCTGGCAGTAGAATGCTGGGAATATCCGGAGAGGAAGGGGAAGTGACATCACAGAAGTGACCTTCCGTACCAAGGCAGATCACCTGGTGCTCCCTGGACCAGAGTTACCAAATAAGCACAAACATAAACAAGACAGCCAGAGGGCACATACTTTGTTTTTGAGCACACATGCATAGAATTTGAGTCCTTATGACACATTTTTATGCTTCAGTTTCCTTTCCAGAAGCGTGAGAGAGACAAAGGTTCCCATGAAGAGATAGGAAGTGATAACTTGAATTCATTATGCAGAAAACTTTCTATTAGACTGTCTGAGCTAACCCCAGACTTGGTAGGGAAATTTCCACCACGGTTCAGCTGGTTCCTCATTAACTGAAGCTCTTGCTGAGCTTCTAGTTGTTTACAAGTCTGCTGGTTTTCTTTCTTTCTAAATCTCATTTTTAATTACACAAAATGGATTCAGTCCCACTGTGTGTGTTCCAGTGCGAGTATGTACAAACTGATTTTTTTTTATGTGAAGGTTTAATAAAGTAGAAGAAATATAATAACAAGGAGGCCCTTCTTTCCTCCAACAGACTGCCCACATGAATTCCAGATTAAAGTAAGACGTTTGCTCACGTTACTCAAGTATTTTCCTTTCATTTCCATTTTATGCCATTCTTTTTGCCTCATACTTGTTTCAAAGTAGAATAATGCACCTACAATATGAGGAAAATAACTTTTCTCAGAAAATCAAACAGCTCTAAGCTAAAACTAAACCCTAAAGTGAACTAATGTTTACACTGAACAAAGTGAAACAAACCCACAAGTCAGCTGGCACTGAGACAAGAGGGGAGTGAGAGAGTATTAAATTGTTTTTAGTAAAGAGGGACTGGGAAAGAAAAAGAGGATGGCAGAAGATGTTCAGAAGAGAAAGCAGTTGGATGAAGACAGGATAAAGTGTGTGTGGTGATGTCATTTTAGAAGGTGGCAAAGGATGAGTTCAGCAAACTGTGGCTGCTCCCGCTGTCTATTGTCCTGCCAACAGAGGACCCCCTCCACACACATACACACACACAGTGGTGTTTCTCTCACGTCAGAGGACGTAACGCTGCCTTATGTTCATTTGAGAGTGACTCGTATCTAAACAATAACCAATATTTGCCGAGCCCTGACCCTATAACCAAAACCTCGTCACTTTTTCGCCATCTTCAAGTTCAGCTCTGTCTACGTGACCAACCAGCTGGCAGCCACAAACATTTAAAGACCCTCCTCTCCCCCTCCTCTAAACCCCAGCTGTGTCATCTGAGTGTTTTCACTGTCAGATGACAACAGATGGTTGTCCAAAAAGACAGAAATGGGTAAAAAAAAAAAAAAATCCACGCACCTCAGGCAGCCATACTTTTGTGTCTTCCAAAAATCCCCAAATTTATACTTCTTCACGTGTTATCAACATTTCTTGTCATATTTCAGTAGTTTTCTCAGCTACCCCATATAACACCTGCAAAACACTGAGCACTCTGTATGTATGATAATAGGCCTCATAAAACTATGTTCAACCTAACTACCACATGCCTACATTTGAGGAAGCTGTATTGATCTGTATTGAAGTTATTTGTGCTGAAACCATTAACTGGTGTGGTTAGCGACAACTTCTGTTTGTTTCAAGCTCCAAAAAAAATAAAGATTCATATAGAGCAAAAGCACATACTGTATGCTGAGTAATTAGAATCCACTGCAGTCCTCTTACAAACCTCTTTGTAAGAGCTGATTTATTATTGCCTATTTGGCAAATCCAAATTAAAAAAGCATAAAAGCATTTGAATCAAAGCAAAAGGCTTGAAGGCCTGTGCGCTGGGTCACAATGCATCACAAGTCAACATTTTTGGATGTTGAACGTACGAGAGCTTCCTTTGAATGTAGTCATTCTGGAATGTCTGTACACATAATTCCTTTGTGTCATTTGGCTATACTGCCTCCAACTAACACACCCATTTCTCCTTCCTCACCTGGTTTCCACAATCCTCCACAAAGAGTATTTGTTAAAGCCTGTACTCCAAATAATGAATGAGTTTACATGTTACCGCGACGGTTACTAATATAAAATGTAACTAAAAATGCTCCTTCACTGAACTAACAACTAACAAGTTTTAATCTCTCACAAGAGGAGGAGACTAATTTATCCAACAAGTAGGAGCAGCTATCTATGAAACTCCTTGTGTTGCTGCAAACGGTGCCTGTCTCTTTATTATCAGTCACCTGCTTACTGTACGTTTTCGGTGACTCTGCAGGGATGATAGAGTGAGCATTATGTCGCACAAGACTGTCACAAATGTGTGTTCCTATGTGCTCAGTGTGTGTTCATAAATGCTTAAATTTAATTTTCCGCATGCAGTCATTTCTGTATTGAAATCAACATATGTTAAATGACCCTTGACCAACTGACCTCAAGAATATTAAGCCTTCCACTGTTTCTGTGACAGTCCGGCCCATTCCGCTTTGACTGACCTCTCTTTGACTCTCTCACACACACATACACGCAGAGGGTATGAAGACTCCTTGCGCTCCCAGACGGGCAGACACAATAGGAGAGCCGGCACATTCCTTTCCCCCAGGTGGCATAAAAGACACAGTCAGATCAATGTCCTAATAGGCTCCAAACCAGTGACAGATGATTATTAACCCCTGACGGGTGTGAGTTCCTCACTCGCCTTGCCAGACTATTGTGTGACCACTGTGTGTTTGTATACTGACTATTGTGTGAGGGGTTTTGGGAGGGGTCATGTAGTACTGGTTAACCACTGGATAAGAGCTCTAACTTAGAGCACAGCATGGTGATTATGTATGCAATCTTACCCTGTGAAAGCTAAACATTAACTTATACTTTCTGACTCAAAATGTCAACAATTGAAGAAAGCAATTTAAAACATCATCAGAAATTAGATTCAGAGTATGAGGACTGAATATAAGCTCCGTGCTCTGCACATTGATAAGACTGACAATGCACCAACATCACAACAAATTATAACAGCTCACAGCCCTGCCTCAGGACAGCTGACTGCGGTCAATTATGTGCACATAAGCATTAAACCTGAGATACAATTTAAGCATCATGAGTATTTCTATCCCTGTTCTCCATTCAGAAATCTTCCCTTCCACCTTTTCTTCCTCACTTCACCCTCAGATTCAGCTGGATCTCCCTCATCCCCCAACCCTCCACCACTGTTTCTCCCCCAGGCTCCAATTCCACTACAGCCATGTGTGTATGTGTGTGCTTGTGCGTGTGTTTGTGTGAAGGGCTGGTGGTGGAAGGACAATGGGCAGTAAGGGGGCTAGTTGAATAGGACCATTGAGCCTGCTCAGCCAAACAGAAAATCATCTCCCATCTCACTTCAAAACCCACAGTTTCACTCCATACAAGAAGGCCTTTATTCTCCATAATTACTCCCTGATACACATATACATACATAGGCACACATGCATATACATACATGCAGACACATACACTCATCCAAATATATATGGACACAAGTCCAAACACCTCAGCCTGACTAACTCTTGACACATTAAAATGTCAACAAGCAAGTTGTTCAAATCCCCAGGTTATTATTATGATGCCTAAACACGAAAATAAATCCCTAAAAAAATAAAGTAGAATTCCTTAAAACACATTGAATAAATTACACCACACAGTTGTTTTAACTCTGCATGTGAGTGAGAAATTCACACCGGACGAGCGCACATATCTGTGTAAAAAACACACACTGTTATTGTGGATTCACAGTGTTCAATAGAAATTGCATCACGTGTTATTGATTGCATTGTTTTTATGTGAAATAGTCTAACATTTGCTCTCATGAACAAGCCAAAGGCAAGATTTTAGAAAGACTTGCAAGTACGGAACTACAAAGTACAACCCAAATCCCAAAAATGTTGTGATGCTGTGTAAAATATAAATAAAAACAGAATGCAATAATTTGCAAATCTCATGATCCCACATTTTATACCCAGCAGAACACAAACACATCAAAGTTGGGACAGGGCCATGTTTACCTTAATGTAGCATCCCCTCTTCTTTTAGCCACAGCCTGTAGACAGCTGGGTACTGAGGAGAGCAGCTGCTGGAGTTCTGGGAGAGGAATGTTGTCCCATTCTTATGGATGGATATGGATATGGATACAGGATTCTAACTGCCATGTTCTTTTAATAGATGCAGTATGTGGTTTAGCACTTCCAGAGACCTTCCCAAAAGAGACGTCTGGATGGAAGCATATGTTGCTCTTAAACCTGTGTCTACCTTTCAGCCTTGATGGTGCCTTTCCCGATGTGTAAGGTGCCAGTTCTACAGGCACTAATGTGCCCCCATACCATCAGAGATGCAGGTCTTTCAACTGATCTCTGATAACAAGCCAGATGGTCCCTCTCCTGTTTTGTCCAGATGGCGTGTCCTCCATGTTTTCCAAAAAGAATTTCAAATTTTGATCCATCTGACCACAGAACAGTTTTCCCTTTTGTCTCAGTGCATTTTAAATGAACTGTGGCCCAGAGAAGATGACTCCTTCTTTGCATGACAGAACTTTAACCTGCATTTGTGGATGGCACGGTGAACTGTGATTTCTGGAAGTGTCCCTGAGCGATTTCCATGACAGACTCACAACTGTATTTAATGCAGTCCTGCCTGAAAGCCCCCAAATCACAAGCATCCAGTACTGATGTTTGACATTGTCTTTTGTGCAGTTGGGGGTTGTAGAGACTCGTCGCTGTGGGCACTGACACACGTGTTAAAAATAAATCTCTGGTCTTTGAAGCTAAATTGAGAATAGCTATGATTTCCAATGAGTCCAGCTGCATGACCATGGTTAAAATCTGACCTGTGAACACCAGAAAGTTCTCACTTCTGAAGTTTTCATGGCTTTTTACCAGTTTTTTCTACAAGCTACACATGCATACCAAAAAGAATGTATTGGGGGCAGTTTGGAAGTTCAGTGTTATCCTCTGGGACATTTTAATGCACAGACGAGGAGATGAGCTATGGATTCTGTCTACAGGGATGTCTGTATGGAGGTGCCAGGACAGTTTACAGAGGATTTTATATGTGAATGTACATGAAGCTCAGCGACTGACTAAAACCAAAGCAAGTATTCTGTTTCCTCAGCACAGCTGGCTGTAAAAAACTTACTGAGCTCACCCATCTTCGCATAGAGGTTATCAATATAAATCTGAGTTTCTATGACAACTGAGACACTAAGAACATAAGATTAACCTCTGTTTACGGCATACAAAAAAAGGGATGAACCGGTGTTGTGTCTACACATAACAGACAACAGCAAAGAACCGATTTAAACTTTATCATTAGCTACTTTGATTTTAGCCGTCTGTTGCAAAAACACATAATTTATTCCCATTTCTTTATTTTAATCTATGAATTGCCAAAGATAACAGTTTGACAGGCTTAAAATAGTATTTTTGAACTAAGAAGATGATTCCCAAAGAGCTATTATCCTGATCCTAGACACCCTGCCAATGCAGTAAAACCATAACTGGGTAGAAAAACACAGAGTGGAGCTCGATCAGTCATGGACTGGCCTCCCCAGAGCCCAGACTTCAACATTACTGGACTGATTAAAACCTAACAGGGTCAAAATGTTGACCAGTTCAAAGTTTAAAAACTACAATGCACGGATTTTTCCACGCTGGATTTATGCTCCATCTGTGTGGTTTAATATGGGATGGGCAGTCCACCCAGTCATCCTAAAACGAACAATTCACCCAATGTATATAGAGATTCATTTCCAAAGCTGTTTAATCCTCATTTACTTTGCTGTAATAGAAAAAAAATGCTGCACCAGCTGTGTCACAATATGTGTTGACAACCTAATTCACTGTAAGCCCATAACAAGAGGTATTATCTTAAACAGCCTGTTAGACAAAGGCAGCAGGCATTGATAGAAAAAGTGCTGTCACAGAGTGCAGTATCACCGTCAGTGTTTTTGTCAGTGTTACACAGGACCATTTAAACTCCACCAAGCTCGTTAGCCTAGATCTGGTCCTGTCGCCAGCCTGCTCATTGTGTACACTGCACACTGAATCATTGTGTAGGAGGATAATCCATACAGGGTAATTGGTACACTCCTTCATGGAACACATGTGGACTACCCATCCATCCATCCAGCCATCCGTCCATCCATCCATCCATTCGTCCGTCCGTCCATCCATCCATCCATCCATCCATCCGTCCATCCATCCATCCATCCATCCATCCATCCATCCATCCGTCCATCCATCCATCTTCTTTAATAGTCCTTAACTGACCCCTAAGGCAGGTCAATAATAGTCAGTTGATGACAACTCCAGAAGTGAGAGAATCATGGGATCTCTTAGGCAGCTAACTTGGATCTACAGTGAAGCCAGCTGGTGTTTAATGAAACAGGCAAAGTATTTCCAGCCTACACAGTCTAAAACTGGGGAAGTGAATATTACCAGAGCAGAAAGACTTGTTGGAGTTGTGGTGCATCAATTCCCCGTGCAGCTTTACAGTATTGCACAAATTGAATCATAAAGAGAGAGTCACCAGAAGCAAACTTTGCCTGTGAGAAAAACAAGTGAGTTTTTAAAGTTTGCAAAAGCTGCATCTGGTTAAGCCAGAAACTTTTGTGCAACAGCAATTATTGTTTCATTAAGATCGTGAAGTAAAGAGCAACAAGCAACAAAACTTTTTTTTTTTAAATTTTTAATGACAATATAGTTTGTTTTTTGTATATTCGTTTGGTGCAGGAGTTTTATACACAGGAGTGCTGAAACCTTCAACTGTATATGATGGAACAAAGGGTGCAGGCAGTAGGAGACGTGATGCTGGAGTTTGAGCGCAAGTATATGTGTGCATGTGCGCACGCACGTGCACGTGTGTGTGTGTGTGTGTGTGTGTGTGTGTGTGTGTGTGTGTGTGTGTGTGTGTGTGTGTGTGTGTGTGT
>JAVDPK010000904.1:535131-546704 GCA_034780415.1 Cichlasoma orientale | reverse complement strand
TGTGTGTGTGTGTGTGTGTGTGTGTGTGTGTGTGTGTGTGTGTGTGTGTGTGTGTGTGTGTGTGTGTGTGCGCGCAAAGAAAGACAGAACCAGACTCCCTTGCAGAAAGGCAAAATGATGCTTTGCTTGTCAGCACTGGTTTGGTTGTAGTGTAAAAAAAAACTGTCCCGAAGGAGGATGCAGAAATTGGTTCATTGCATCTTCTGTACTGAAGTCCATCTGCCTGTGAGGTCACTTAGCAGAGACACAGCCTGTGTCTGTCATGTGGATGATCACAGACTCCCAAATAACAAGGCGGCGGTGAGAAAGCAGAACAACTTGAGAATACTTTACAGACGAGGTAGCTGGGAAAAGGTAACCAAACAGAGTCACTTTAATGGGAACGAGGAGAAAGCCCTCTCCGGGGTCAACAAACAGTGGGGGTATTTAGAACTGTGGCGAGTGGGGTGGGGTGAGAGGGTGGCAGGTCTACCTCCACACGGGACAGATTACACTAAAGAGTCTGAAGCAGCTTGAGTCACCCATTATATTCTCACACAACACAGATCGTTTAAAGAAGAACCACAACATATTCAAAAATGCATCTTCTCAATGTACCTTCATAAATAAAAAAAATAAAAAAAAAGCCCAGCCTGCTTTCACAGTGATGACTAGGATGTTAATAAAATACTGAAAGGAGATTATAAAGTGAATTCCAAATGCGTTTTTTTATACAAAGCGAAAGCAGCGGTTTTTAGTAACACAATGACCATTGGCAAAGTGGTCGCACTGGCCTGAAAAGTTGGACGCCAGTATGGCAAGATCTGCTTGCAGAGCGCTCTCAGCTCTCTTTTCCTTTTAAAACAGAAACAAAGTAAAGCTATTGTGTACAGTACTTCACAACAATTATGAAGTCAGTTGTTGTTACATAATGATTACACATCTGAAAATGTGTTGGATAGCCATAATGCCGCTCTTTGAGTTAAAAGATGAATCAGTAAATTTATTAAAGAAAATAAACCTCTGGTAGCCAACAGAGGGCAACCCTTCTCTTGCTCATGTGTCTTCCCTTTTAGATATTCCAGCATGCAGCCATAAAGCATCAAGTGCCTGTTTCATATAAAATAACTTAAAAAGGGTTTTACAGAACAATGTGGAGCAACAGGTCAAATCTGCGCTCCCACAAAGAAACCATTCAAGGGATAGAAAAAAAACTGGGCCATCTGCTCTCTGGAGTCCAAACACACACATGCGATACACAGAGACTTGATTTCTTTTATAGTGGACGACACGATCTAATATGAACATTCAAAAGGAAAGCTTTAGTACCAATAAACTCACCGAAATGGGTTTCTTTTGTTAAAGATTCGTGTTGAGACGCTGTGTATGAACCATGCGGTGCTTCGCTCAGGAGTGCAGAGAGGACCCCGTTTGGTTTACAGTGAGGAAAGATAATTGTGCAGGCCTATTTTATTTCCTTTTTATATGATTTGGCACAACTATGTAAATAATGGCAGGTTTTTTTGCTTTTTTTGTTTTTTTGCTTTTACAAGAGCCTGGCTTTCCCGTGTGTTATGTTGCAGTTTTATATTTAAATTGTTGTTGATTTGTTTGTTTTTTATTTTCTACTTTTTTTTTACCTGACAGCAGAGACTGATCACCGGGCGCCAGAGGAATACTTGGCCTTGGTGATGAGGTATAGCACAATGTCTTGGTGGCCCCCGAAAGCGGCGATGTGTAAAGCGCTCCACCCTTCCCGGTTGGCCAACCTGATATCTGCACCGAACTTCACCAGCAGTTTTACCAGTTCCAGGTTTCCGTCAATTACTGACTGATGGAGGGCCGTCTGTCCTTCTGGCCCGAAGGAGTTGACGTTGAATTCGCAGTTCGTCATGTTCTGCAGCAAAGAGTGCAGCTCCTTGGTGTTGCCCTTCTTCACCGCCTCCTGGAAAACCCTTTGCGGCGCGGAGCAAGTTGACACATCCGCCTGGCTCATGGTTGCAGCTTGTTGGAGGGTGGGGAATAAGTAATCCTGCCTGGGCTCTAAAGCTGATAATGATCGTCTTCTCCCTGTTGAGCGTCTCTGGTCTGGTAGCAATGCCACAGTTACACTGGATTATAACCAGTTGTTAAGGCACTTTAAAGTAGCCTACTAAAACGGTAAAGGTCACTTTATATATATGTGTATATATATATCCCAAAAAGGACAAGACAGGAAATGGCACACTTGGTGTGTAAATATTTGAGAGATCATAAATCCCCTAGAAAATAAAAGGGTGCTCTCAAGTGATCCAGGGGTTTTTAGATATAGTCCCCCTTCTGTAGCAGCAGTAGCAGCAGCAGGTAGCCTGCACAAGGGGATGGAGAAGAGAGACACCTCCGACTTTACTTGGGAAAACTGGAAGTATGGCCACTATCTCCACAGCTCCAAGCCTCCTGCTTGTTGGATCCCCGTCGGTTTTCCTTGAACGGTTCAATCTGTTCCCTGGCTATATGTCGCTGCTCATGTGGCCAGGGTGTCTGGGGAAGACAAAAAAGACAAGAGGAGCCCGCATGAATCCAGAATCCTCACCAACAAAGTGCGAGAGAGACCCTACATTCCGCCACATCCAAGAATGAGACGAGGGACCTCCGTGCGCACACGGTTACGCACGGATACACTGGTTGAATTTTACCGCTAAACATGCGTGGACTGTAATCCGCTGCAGATTTGTGACTTACCTGTAACAGATGGACGGGTCCGTGGCGACGCAAACGATAGAAATCCACCGAGTGGCGCGATCTGTGTCCTCCTTGCGGTCCGTGTGAGTCTCTGCCCTGCGCTGCGCTCTGAGAGAATATTTTACGCGTCCTTTATTTGCATGACAATACCTTCACAAAGAATCAACTGTGGAGGAATGGGTGGAGATCCGGGGAGGTTATAGCCTGCCGGCTCGGTTAGAGGGCGGGATCAGGGTCCTGTGAATCTGTAGGGAGGGGGCGTGGTATTCCGAGGGGGAGCCAAATGTTGCTGCAAAGTATTAAACAAGGCGCCCGCAGCAATCCTACGGTGATCTCTATATCCGATCTCCTGCAGCCCACCCCGTGAAGCGGATTGAAAGCCAGAGGCACGGCGCTGCCAGAGCTGTAAACTGCTGAGAAAGCGGGCACGCTGTAAAAGATCGTCCACTGGATTATCATCGACAGGAACTTGTAAGAAAAAGTCAGTCAGGTGTGACTGACAGCGAGTTGGACACTAAAAGGAATCAGCGAGAATGTTGCTCATTGAAAACTGTTACTGAGAAATAAAATCAAATGAAAGCTTTAACCGAAAAAAAATTCTCAAAGAATAGGATGACTATTATTCAAATTCATATTTTTATATATTCCAATTTCAAAGAAGGCAAAATCTCGGGAAAGCAATAAAATTTAATTCCATTCATGGATCGGGAGTTGTATGAACTAAATGTTTTTGTTTTTTCTTTGGGGTTTTTTTTTTTTTTTTTTTTTTTAGTTTTTTTGGTGGGGTTTGGGGTTAAAATTCACGTGAAGTGTAACAATGTCATATCTGGAGACACTGGTATCGCTTTTGTGTATCTGGAGGTTGTAAGCGTCCAAATAATTCTATTTATTCCGTAAGACGAGTGGGTTACAGCTATGTTTTGATTTTGGTGTCCCAACTTTCTCCGGAGTGTGGGACTCCCCGTTGACGCCTCAGCTAATTTGTGGATAAATGTGAAACTGAATAAATAACACAATTAGATTTGTCCAAAGGGAGAGCAAAAGGGAGACATTTATCCACGCAGTTCATCCAGTAGCCGATACAAGTATATTACCTCCACACCAAATGGGAGTCACAGTTAAATTCAAACCCCAAACGGGTCGTTTCTCCCCGCATACCTCTCCGTATAAAAACACCTCAAAGCAGGAGATTGTAGGTGGCTGTTTAAATCATAAACGGCGGATATAGTCCACTTGTTTTTAAGTGACTAGACTGTGAGAGTTCAGATAACAAAAGCCCTGCGCTACTTCCTTTTTGCAAGTGAAAAGAGGTGACGCTTTGCGCAGACTGACACGCCGCTCAGCTGCCCCCACCACCGTGGGAACCAGGCGCCTGTGTGTGAGTGTGTGTGGCGCCGAGAAAAAGGTGTTGATAGATAACCTACGAACTGACAGAAGCACGGTTAGGCATAAATAAATAAATAAATGCTACGGTGACACAGATGGCTAGATAAATGGAAAGAGAGAGAAAACGATGTCGAAACCACACCAGGTAAACTACCTGCGGCTCAGCCTCCCTCTGACCGTTTGCTCGGTCTGGTGACCCCATACTCCGTGTCATCTATGTAACACTTTATAAGCCGCTTTCCGCCCTGATGGTTTGGCGGCTTTCACGCTGTCAGATTTTCCCACACTCAGAACTGTACGTTTGGCGCACGTCTGTGGCTGTATCTGCATGCATGAGTGTGCTATTGTGGGTCGGAGCGTCAGTTCGTGGGAGACACAGCAACAGAGGTCCCACGGATGAAGCCCCAGACTTGATCAGTTTCATCTTTTAAAAAAAAGAAAGAAAAGACTACGTGGATTCTTTGGAAAGCCAGTCTGATAATTAGGTGCATACAGACATTTATCCATTATCATGGTCATAAGTTTATGAGCTGGCTGGAGGGTGTCCTTGAAAGTCATGAATGGGGCACCTGAAGGTCAGCAGTTCATAGTTCATTTGGTAGCCACAGATAACCACAAAGTAGTGCTTTCAGGTAGCCGATATGAGCGCGCACACACACCACACGGGTTGCATTAGTGCAAAACAAGGAAAAAATCTTTTTATGTTAATTAGTCATTTTTGTCTATAAAGGTAAAGCATATTTGCGGCAGCAATTCAGAAACGAGTTCTAGGACATTATATACTCTTCTATGTTTATGGATCTTTAAATAGCTGACCTTCAGACCTGCTCAAGTGACAGCAAAGGATGGATCACAGGCCAAACAGTTACTACGGGGTTTTAAGACCAGCCTTATTTGACTGGATGCCTTTGGGGACATGTGCAGGTGACTTTTTTCTCTTTTGGTTCCTCTGCTACAAGTGGCCCACAGCTGCAAATGCTCCAAAACAAAAACAACAGCTCTGAGTCATACAAATGTCAAATGTGGTGAATCCCCAAGTCATGTCGATGATGTAGGCTGCAGCAAAAGACGTGCGTTCCTCTCTGTGGCCTTGGTATGCGACAGGATGAGTCGGTATGTGCATGTATGGCCGTTTGTAGATTAAAACGATCCCATGAGATTTCCGGGCAATTTAGATTGTGAGTTATTTTCAGATGAGAATTTCAGAAAAAAAAGGTTCGATTATATTTTTTCATATTTGTGTTTTTGCAGATTGTTTCCAAATTCATTCTGTAGCAATGACCGCAGCCTTAAACCAAACCACAAAAGAACTGTGGCAATTAACCAGAATGTTTGGATAAACTTACCTGCCGTTTGCAGTTGTACCTTGGAGAACTAACTCTTTTAAAGGTGTAGTCATATAAATATAGTATTGTGCATAACATGTGAATTGTGAATATTTTTTTTAATTCCTCATTTTACATTCAGTGCACCCAAATCTTTGCACATTATTGTACATGCGTGCGCGTGTTTTTTCTTTTGTCTTAGGTTACTGAGTGGTGCAAAACAATTTCTGGAAAATCAGGAACATCTGTCCGCTATCAGAGCTTTTGCTGCAATGCGTTTGGACACTTGGAAAACATTTGCAGAGACTACAGGAGCCAAAAGTTTTCCGCTGGATGAGTTTCTCCCCAAATACCCTCCCCAACTCATGTACTTCTCTCTTGACTCTTTCGTGGTAATGTGTGCCTGGGAAGCTGCCAGAGTAAGTAGAGATAAAATACTTCTGGAATTTTTTTCTAGTTCCTTGTGTTCAATTATTATGACATCAGACAAAAAATAAAATAAAATAAAATAAAATAAAATAAAATAAAATAAAATAAGATAAAATAAATGTTGCATTCATGCATCCAATTCATGGCCAAAAACTTTTAGCCAACCTTTTGGGATCGTTTGCTTTTGTGCAGTTATCAAGAGCGGTCTGCTGGGCTTTCCTAGATCTCCTAAATGGAAAACGGTTGCTTTGAGATAATGCAAGTCTGTTCTGGTTTTGTTTGTGCAGCCATGTCTGTACTCTGCTGCCATGCGTTGATAAACAAGATGTACCCCCCGCCCCCCTCCGCCTTCCATACAGGGGTGCAAGTGCTGCGCAAAAGGTGCAACGGAGAGCTCGTGGCTGCTCGGTGCGCCGGACCGAGTTTTGGCGCCGATGCCGGGGTAGCAGGGGCCAGACAAGTCGGGAGGAGCCTCTCCTCCTGTCCCTTCTCGGAATGCATGTTGCAGGAGAGCTCAAAAAAAAGGGGGGGGGGGTAGTCAAAAAGTAGAAAGGAAAATAAATCTAAATGTGAAGATTTGTTTTTAAACATGATCTTTTTATATAAATGTTGTACTTTTACATCCATACCTGAAAGTTTGCGTGCCTGAATTTATGAGAGAGCGAGAGAGAGCGAGAGAGAGAGAGAGAGAGAGAGAGAGAGAGAGAGAGAGAGAGAGAGAGAGAGAGAGAGAGAGAGAGAGAGAGAGAGTGAGAGAGATGACGTTTTACCGAGAGGGGAGGGCCTTCTGAATCCAATTCATTCCGGGCACCACGTGTCCTCAGAGCGTGGGAAAGAGGCGAGCTTTTCTTCCCAGCAAAGAAAGAGCAAGGATCAAATAACACGGTGCTGCAGCAGAAACCTCGCGCTCTGCAGAGGCCGGGGCTGCGACCACCCGGACAAGGACGGGACAGCACACACCGGGGTTTATTTGGAAGTTAGGGTGTCTGCTCCATTCATACCAATAAAATATACCTCAGGGAGGCTTAATGTTATTGCAGTTATTACACCGGCAACTTGGCGACAAGCCAAGAAATGTTTGGACTCCAGTAGGCATGCATGAGAAGAAAAGGCCATATTATTGTCGTATTAAACTATATGTCTTGTCCAGCACTTGATTGAGGATCTTCTTCTAAACTGGTTACATCCCGCATAGGTAGATCAATCCAGCTTCTCCTGCAGAAGGTCTCAGATCTTCATGCAACATCAGCCATGCAATCACAAGCCCTTTCCCAAACCTTTAAAGTGTATTTTTTAAGATGGTTTATTAGAGTTGGTTTCCATATGCAAAAATGCATAAAAGACTGAGTTAATAGATTGCCATGTCCTTGGCTACTTTGTCTTTAAATTTTCGGGATGATTTAGGCTGTACAAGTCTAGACCTGCCCACATATCAGATTCAAAGGCAAACAAAAAAAATAAAACAACCAACACAACCCTCATGAGAAAATGGTACAATCTATAGTTGGTGAAAAAGTGATAAAATATCTCTAGGTTTAAATTGAACTATAAAATCCCAGGCTGCTCTTTGGCAATGTGTGAATATGTTTTTATATTCAGTTTAGTTTCAGGTAGTTTCTACAGTGGGTTTGCTCCTATCAGTTTTTAATGTTTCAAAATGCTTATTTTTACTTTCATTTTAATCAGTTTCAGTTTTGACATTACAGTACGAGCGGTTTGTGCTAACAAGTTCAGAACAGTGCAATAAATTCACGTCACACATAGGCCCTTCTTACTCATCCCAGTCTCAATAACACATCTGCCACACGGTCCACAGTCCTCACGCTTTGACAAATTTGACCAAATGAAACATATTTTCAGCACATTTTTATTTTATTTTAGAGTTTTATTAGTACAAAATAATTAAATTTTCATCCTTTCCCCAAAAGTCTTGCTTCAAATCTTTATTCCAGTGAACTAGTTAATTTATTTTTACAGTTTTTAGCTTAGTTTTAATGAACTACATTAAGTTTAACCCATAAGACCACAGGGAAAGGAGACTCAGACGTGGAGTACCAGCATCTCACCGAGCACTCACGACTGAATGGTTAACTTCCCATTCATTGCCACAGATACCCGATGTTGTAACATTCTTCAGAAGATGACTGCATTTGGGATGGTGTAGGATTACTTGCTGGAACAAAAGCCCTAAGCCTACATTTATGCAAAGGCCTTTAAAGTCATGTAGCTGCAATATTGCCCTGTTATTCACACATGTAAAGCTAAAAGTGTCAATTTCCTTTAAATCATGTGAATATTTTTAACACAAGCAAATTAGGGGAACTGAGTGATGACTGATGTGGGACATCTGGTTGAGCCTTTCTTCCAAAAAGCTTCACTGGCCAGTTCTTTAAGTACACAAGTGCAAATACCTAATCAGCCAATGGCAGCAACTCCATGTATTAAGGCATGTAAACATGGTTGGGGCAGCTTGGTAAAGTTCAAACTGAGCATCGGAATGGGGAAGAAAGGTGACTTAAGTGACTTTGAACGTGGTGTGATAGTTGTTGCCAGACAGGCTTGTCTGAGAATTTCAGAAGCTGTTGATCTGCTGGGATTTTCCCACACAGCTACCGAAGGTTTACAGAGTGGTTCCAAAAAGAGAAAATATTCAGTGAGCTATAGTTCTCTGCACAAATGTGCCTTGATGATGTCAAAGGAGAATGGCCAGGCTGCTTTGAGCTGATAAGAAGGCAGCAGTAACTAAAATAACTTGCTACAACCAAGGTATGCAGAAGAGCATCTCTGAACACGTGTGTCAAACCTTGAAGCAGATGGGCCACAGCAGCAGAAGACCAATTTCTGCAGCGACATTCAGATGGTAGGGTCAGAATTTGGTGTAAACAACATGAAAGCATGGATCCATCCAGGCCGGTATCAACGGTTCAGCCTGCTGCTGGTGGCGTAACGGTGTGGAGGATATTTTCTTGCCACACTTTGGGCTCTTTAGTACCAAATGAGCATCATTTACATGCCACAGCCTACCTAAGTATCGCTGCTGAACCTGTCCATCCCTTTATGACAACAGTGCACGGATCTTCTGATGGCTGCTTCCAGCAGAATAACATGTCACAAAGCTCAAATAATCTCAAACTGTTTTCTTGAACATGACATTGAGTTCACTGCCTCCACAGTCACCTGATCTCAATCCAATAGAGGACCTCTGGGATGTGGTGGAACATGACGGGTTTGCGTGATGGATGCGTAGCTGATAAATCTGCTCTGAGGAATGTCTCCAGCACCTTGTTAAATCTCAGCTATGAAGAATTTAAAAAAAGGGGGTCCAACCCAGGACTAGCAAGGTGTACCTAATTAATTGGCTGAGTGCATTTCCAGCATTTGTTGTAGTCCCGATTGAACTACTCAGCTCTCTGCAAACACCCAGCATGTCAAAATAGCGATCCACGAATTTCAGCTAACGCAAATTTAACACTTTATATCTGAACCCTCAGCGCAGTTACTCATGGTATGATAAACCAAGTTATAGCGTGCATGTTCTGGAGCTGGAGCATCAGGTTTCATCCCAGGATACAAATCTCCAAATTTCTTTTGCAGCTGTTGTGATTCAAACGGTTCCTGAAAACACATTTACCTCTGTGATTCACAGTATGACCCATCTTTGAAAATTAGTGTCAGTAAAATTAAGAGCACATCTGGCTATGGTTTATGGATTCTTACATTTTACGGCTGTGAAAAAGACCAACTCAGCCTTCTGATGTAGCGTCATGCACTTTCCCCCCAAAAACACCAGAAAATCTTCAATTGCAGATTTTCCATATAAAACCTATTTGAGCATTTTGGGAGATCTTATTGTCTGAAATCATACAAATTCACAGTGGGATTTGTGAACAGAAGAGGAGTATGAGAAAATGTGAAGGGATTCTGTTGGTATGTGCCGAGTTACTCTGTGAGCCCACTGCTCTTCAGCCTCGGGGTAGGGGGGGGAAAAACCCCACATGTCTTACACCTGACAGACATGGCTGAAGCTTAGATAATCCCATTAATCAGTCCATCACCATCTGCTTTGTGAACACACTGAGCAGATGTTTTGGTTTTCAAAGTAAACTGCCAATTCATTAAGAAAACCCCTTTATTAACACATTCATCTCAACATTAAACCTTACATAAAAGAATAAAAATCCACCATTCCACTGGGTACTAAAACGGTCAAGGAACTGACCTCATCACCACTCTACCAGGGCGTTGAAGTCAAAACAATAAAAACACAGTTTCCACAGGATGTGACCTCAGAAAGTGCTGAATGGAACAAAATTATCATTGACGCATACATTTACAGTTTGCTTTCTTGAAGAATTAACTCGTTGCAGTTCAAAGTGTCACAATGCAAACATTGCATCACAACGAAGGTGACTTTTTTGGTACAATACAGTTAACAAAAATAATCAGGTCCAAATGCGATCGGGACATGGCATGTCTGAAATTTCAATAAGTTTTGAACTCTTATAAATGAAGTAAATTTAAAAAAAAAAAATCAAAAATATTTACATCTGAAAAAAAAGAATAAAGATTTCACCCTTCCTGACTGAGAGCAGTCTGCTGATCCAGGTGTAAAGAATCAATTCGACTCATCATAAATGACTTATTGCTTATTGATCTTTGCATCCAAATAATTTGCTATTTTAAGCATGTTACTGTTGAAAATTCTTTTGTAATTTCTTTAAAGTCAGTCATGTGTGAGGAAATTTCACTGTAATTGAAATGTGTTGCAAAAGCTTCCATATAATCTGCAGTGCCCTAACAGTCAGTTCTGCTGTGCAGCTGTAACGGGCGCCGCAGCTGATTCATCGTCCTCGTCTGTAATGTGCAAGACCTCCTGAAACATGGTGAGGACGCGGCCAAAGTGAGAGCCCTCCCAGAACACCTTTCCACATCTGGTGCAGACATAGAAGAGCGTTATCCTTGGCACGAGGGTGGGGGCCACAGTGTGGAGCTGAATAGGCGCGCCCCCAGGAAAGGTCAGGGTGTCAGGGTCCAGCCCTGAAAGGGAGGCCCAGCGACACTGAAGAGCATACCTGGGGAGTTTAGAGGTCAGAATGTCATCATGCTTCTCCTCTTGTTGGTGCATTAGGTCAGTGTTGTCCTGGTCTGGCAAAAGTCCTACAAAAAAAACCAAAAAATAAAAAGTATTACTTCCTTTTCCCTTAAGAATAAAGTGAGATTAGCCGAACTGAGACAGTACACTAGCAAGTATAGCCTTTCCTATAATACTGTGTGAGATTCCATAAATTCACTGACAAACCTTTTTTTTTAAGCATCTTGACCATATCTCCTTGAGGCACTGCCACGTACTGATCACTGTTACATGCCTGGAGAAACAAAGGAACATTAGCAGCAGAGTTAAAATAACGTTTCCTCCTCAAAAATATGTGGAAAAAGAAAACGTTCCTTCCTGGTTTACAAGAGCTTAGGAAAAAACTTCTATCCAGACCAAAAACATCTCATTTGTCTTAATGCTGACAAATCACAATTACAACTTCAGTAAAACATCATACGATGTGGACTAAATGAGACTAAAAGTTGATCCTTTAATATCATAATACTTGTGCGTTTAACATAAAAGAAATCTTTCATATCTATCATTTTCATGGTAACATAAGATGGGTGTGTGTGTGTGTGTGTGTGTGTGTGTGTGTGTGTGTGTGTGTGTGTGTGTGTGTGTGTGTGTGTGTGTGT
>JAVDPK010000904.1:509968-523180 GCA_034780415.1 Cichlasoma orientale | reverse complement strand
AACTGTGTGGTATTCACTGAGAAAAAAAAAAGTTTTGCTTTTTATTTTATTTTCTTTAATTTACTCAGACTCGAAGTTACTACAACTAAGACAGCTCAATTCACTGAATGAACAAGGTTGGTGTTTGAGGCACCCTAGGATGCTACAGCATCCACTTTGGAAACCCCTGACTTAAGCCGTTTTCACGCATGAACTCCAAACAATGGCAGGAGAATCAGACTGAGATAATGTCTGAAGTTGCCCTTTCTCACATGTAGCAATCAACAGTACATAGTCTGCTCATATACTTTCTCACTGTTGAAAAATACTTTGATTTAGCAGAACATACTGCTTGGTTAAAGCATGCAAACAACAGGTAACATGACAGCCACCTTACTGCTCTGACTTCACCTGGCAATTAACTGTGCTGTTTTCACATGTGGAAATTACATGGATTCTGTACCAGGATGCTGACTGGTTAAAAACCACATAATGTCTGATCCAGCTGTGACAGACATGCATTCTCACACGCAGCTCAGTTGGGTAATGCCTAGAATTGTTCAGGTGTGCAGTTCATTTGTAAAAACAACTTTACCATTAATAAAAACACAAGAAATATGGTTGTGGCACAGCTCCAGGTGTGCATTTGTTTTATCCTTTGAACACATATTACTTGCAAAAAGAAAAAAGAAAAAAGAAAAAAAAGAAGCTAGACCAAAACACAATCACACTACAAATAAGCAAAACATGGTGCATCACAGAACAAAGGAAAGAAAACTGTCCTCAGGAAGGATTTTACCTGGATCCACAAGGACCAACTGAGACTGTGACTTTGAATGAAATGGTGATAAAGTCACATCATTAGTGCTTCTCTTACTAATTCATAGCTAAACCAAAGCTCAACCAAATTGAGTCTTTCCAGTAGTCTGAAGCGGGCTATATCCTGCTGTGGGCAACATGTGAGAAAGGACAACTTGGTTATGCGTCTGAGTCATCATAAATGTTATCAGGACAGACATAATTCACAGTGGACAGGATATGGGAGGCTGAGATAAAGGGAAATTAAAGTGGAAAAGGGCTCTGGGTTAAGTGGCAATAATGAGGACAAGACACCAGAATATATGTATGTGTGAATTCAAACTCACTTCAAAGTGTCTCCTGGAGCCTTGTTCATATCAACAGGAGATGCAGGAGAGGCCCAGAGCATTAGAAAGGCAGGGAGGTAGAGGGGGAGGTTGACAAAGAGGGTCTGGGTAGAAAGGAAGCAGTACATGGTCGTGAACAAAGGCTGAAGGGAAAGAGAGGACTGAGGTGGAGGAGGGCAAGGAAGGGTTAAGCATAAGTGGGTCGGAGGTGAGAGGTTGGGGTATCTGGGTAGGTGAGAGGGAGGGGACTCACAGTAAAGGGGGTTCATCTCTAGTATGAATGTGATGAGGTAAAACCAAAAAGAGGGACGATGGAGAGAGAGTTCCTGTGTCATACACCCTCTTTAATTCCACCCTTCCTTCCCTTCCTCCCCTCTGGCCCTCTGTCCCCTGCCCTCCCTCCACTGCTGCACCCTCTCTGCGACCGGCCCCGGCAAATTCCCTAGGGCCAGGGGCAGTCCCCTTTCAGTCTCCAGTGACACAGTAATTAGAAGTGTGGGAACTGAATCCGTCCCTCTCTCTGAGCTCTTGCCCCCCCGCCCCAACCCAGTGATCGCTTGCTTTCTCCTTTCGCTGGCCCTCACCCCCACACCCCCTTACCCGCTCCCAGTTCCCACCCCTTCCTTTGCCACCTCAATTTTTGCACCTCAACTCAGCTCATCTCAAGAAACACAATCTATCCAAGTGGGGGAAAAAAACCCTCACATAGGTTTGAAATATGTATACTTGTATTAAACATCTCGTTATAAACTCCAAGTCCTTATTGTGTGCGTCTAATACAATAGATACATTTAAATATGCACAACTTATAATTTTGACAACCTACAGATGCTGAATTCAGAATAAATTTTTTAAAAAAAAAGAAGAAAGTACTGACTGACACTTGCCACCTGTGATGTTGATGGGAGCTTCACATCACACACACTCACACACTCAAACCCATACCATTCATCCACCCCCACCCCGCTTCCCTCCCGCCTCCTCTACAGCCACATAGTCCCCTATCTCTTCGAACAGAGCAACGCTGTCTCTCCCGCTCTCCATCAAGCCCCCCCACCCCAACCCCCATTCGCTATCTCCACGGCGATAACCATGGGAACAGCAGCACTGTGGGAACGGGCCACCAGTTGACCAAAATAGACAGCAGGAAAATGGAGGGAAAGAAAGAAAGAAAGGGCTCCCTGCGTCCAAGGAGGCCCGTGAGTGTGTATTTCTGTGTTCATGTCTCTTATGTGTGTGTGTGGCATAGGAGGTCCATGGGATCATTCAGATAGACAGGTACTCAGGCACTCTACTCACCTCTGGTTTTCACCAGCAACAATGGGGGACACTGGGTGGCTTGAGCTGTTACATTAATTCACAGATATGCGGCTTCAGTTTGAGTTGGTGGGACATGGTGACAGTTGTTCTTCTGGTAATTTTAACGGTCCTACAACGACTAGATAGCAGTGTCCCACACAAAAAAAAGGCAACACCCTAACCACAAACACCCACGCCCAAACAGTACAGTATTATTACACCATCACACACCCAGTCACACCCACAACCATGCACCTCTAAAAGGAACACGTGCTATCAGTCTAATGAATGAAGGAAATGTTGGAATGGTTGGCATTCAAACACTCAGAATAGTGACGCAAAGATCACTTTAAACCAACAAAAATCTCAAACGTTTATGCACTAAAACGAAAGTACATAAAAAACACAACAGTGCTTCTTAATGATGACACATTTCAACAGTTTAATGTCACAATGTCACTTGTCTTTTAAGTAATGGTTCAGTCTCATTTCAGTTAATGTGAGTAGCCAGAATAAGTAAGGCTACTGTAACTGTTTACAGATATAACTGGACATAATTTTATCTTCATTTTGTATGTGCCAAGGGCAGTTAACCACATCACAGCACTTATAAACACAAAACTACCACAGCTCATATTTTGTGATTGGTATTTAGTTGCATTTGCTCCATAGGCATTGCATGTGGTCTCCAGACGCATGCAAACAAACTCCTCCTCGTTTTTAAAGGCTTTAGTTAAAATGCTGGGATACAGTTCCGATGAGAAACATTAGACACTGGTTTTCCTTGGCCTCCAAGAGAAGGAAATGGGGAAAAGACGCAAGTGGTGCATCATCATTTTTTTTTTTTTTTTTTTACCTAATGTGGGTCTAATTTTCCATTCCATTTATATCCTGCATCTTCCTTAGTAGCCCTGACATCCAAGTCTTGGCTTCTACACTCATCTCCCCTAAATTTCAATGTATCTCTGTCTGAGTTCTCCTATTCTTTTTTTCCTTATTCTTATCGCCACACCTCATTTCTTCTTTCAGTGTCTCTGATTTCTACTAATCTGTCTAATCTATCTATCCACACTGCTTCCCCCCTTTGCTTTTTTAGGCCTTTCCCAGGCCAAGTAGCCTGACCTCTCCAGCCTTCTACCTCTTTGCTCCCAGGAGTGAAGGGGTGTGTGCCTCTGACCATTCCCATCCTTCTAAGACTTTCACTTTTAATCTGACTGTGTGGAGAGTCAGATGGAGGAGAGAGAACAAAACAGCATGTGCGTGCATGCTTGTGTGTGCGCGCGCGCGTGTGTCAATGTCAATCCTGGAGCTCCCAAAGCAAACAGACTTCTAACCTCCTGATAGCATCGCATCACGCAAACTGCATGCTTTGAGAAGAACCACTGCAAGGCATAGTTTAAGGTTTTGAGGCTGAGCCGGCCTCACATTCCAAAGACCTACACACGCACGCACGCACGCACGCACGAACGCACAAGGAGTGAACAGGAACACAGATCAGACATTTAAACATAGTTCACAGAATATACAGGGCTTCAATGTGATTGTACTCAGATTTGTCCATGAGAATCAAGCAGAAACAAAACAGCAATGCATCACTGGAGCAACTTTGAAACCCAACACACACACACAGAATACCGTGGTTTAGTTCACAAGCCACAGACGGTGGGGGGTTGCCATCCATTATCTCTGTCTCCATGAGGTTTAAATTCAACTGTTGACACAACTCATTCTCGGAAACAGCACACACGCGCACGCACGCACACACACACACAAGCTTGTACTAACACACACTGTGCACATATGTACAGGACAGATGATTATTGTTGTGAAGACATATAGACCACTGGTTCCTGATCTTGTTGGTTTTCTGTGCTATCAGCTAAATCAACCACATTCACAACACACTGAAAGTGCAGAAGAATTCATGACTGCTTAAAACCACTTCTTGTGTAACAAGCTCTGAAGCTCTTACATCAGAGTGCACATCTGTCATATACAAATATCATAATTTGTGATTTTTAGTTCACCTGTAGGATTCTGTAAAAAGATTTGTAGTTTTTTGTTTCGTTGTTTTTTATATAGAGACAATTTTTGTCTTAACAGCCCCAAAACTCTCAACAGGAGACAGGAAGACACGTACAACAAGAGAATTTCAATACCCCCACACTCATGTGACACTAAGCACAGACAACAGACCACACACATTCATCATGAGGAGAGACAGCAATCATGAGCTGAACAGCAACTAAAATTATGCAGTTAGTAACCTAACATTAGGAAAATATAACAGGGAAGGATAACAGAAATTGCTTCCGAGAATTTCTGCATGCCATAGGGGGTGTTGTAACTGTAAGCACAAAGGCGCCAAGGACAAGGTGTCTTTTCATCTCACATGTTGTTTTATGTCAACCAGAATAAAACTGGGAGTCCTACATGTGTGGGGGGAAAAAATGCAGCAACATAAAATACAGCTGAGTGATACAATCCAGTATAGTGTCCTAAATATCATCTAGAAGCCTTCAAACATGTAGAGAATTAGGTAACACTGACAACTGCATGGGGATAAGTAGTCTTAAATCTATGAAAGGAGAACACAGCTTCCCTGTTTACAATAAAGGTGTTTGCCTGTTGTAATCCTTATATTCTTGGCTTAAACTTCAAGTCTCTCTCGTAATTCACAACAATCAGATCACAGTGCAAAAGAAACAGTTGTTTAAAAATGATGAGCAGAAGTAGGCCATTTGTCAAATCACATGTGAGGAAGCAAAGTTGCCTTAAAAGCATGACTGCACATGCAGGAGCTCCCGAAGTGGGCTTGTGTGCCACAGAGATATGATAATAACAACCCTAACCCTCTCAGCTATTTCTCACTGGCAGGCATTAGCATGGCTGACAAGAGTTCTTTATCACCGTGGTTGGGTGCAGTGCAGGCAGAATAAGCTTGGATGGTTTGCTATGTTATGGTGCATGTAGAGTGTGGGACAATGATTTATGATTCACTAAGCTGCGAAGACCAAAGATCACATTTCACTATTGCAAGGGAAACCATTAAACCATGACCACAGACACAGAGACAATCACACTAGCAGTATCTGGGAAAGGAAAGTGCAATTGTGAGCGCAAGTTCTCATAACATTTTTCTACAGTTACCTGTTTGACTTTTTGATTGAAGTAAACTATGTGGGTCATTGTTACGCAAATCTGTTAAGCAAAAGACAAATGCATGGGCACATGCAATTTATAGACAAACTAAACATATTTAAAAGCGTGTTATTAATAAATCTTTGACCTTCTTTTGCAACTGGTTTCTCTCAAGCCCGAATTATGTTTGCAGCCTAAAGACAACAGATTTTATGTTATATAACCTTATTAAAATGCAATTTTTATGGTGAAAAGTGCATTCCCTGTGTGGTATTTTGGTCATTAGCTGACCCAAGGTTTGTTATTATACTGCAAAGAATTCTGCGTCCCTTAGGAGACTATTTAGAAGCAGAGGGCAATCACTCACAGCAGCACAGTCTGGCTGTGCAGCTACTGTGCTCTGCAAAACATGAGAAACTTCCTCTTTCTCTGTGTATGTTTCAGAGGAAGGCATCAGTAAGTGGTTCCCTCTCCCTGAGCGGCAGGGGAAAGTAGACCCTCTCGAGTGCCTCTTGGCTTCCCCACCTCCCCCATGAGCCAATAACGCAGTCAGACAGACATACACACACACATACGTACACACAGTGTGGTTTCTCCTCTGGAGGGGAACATAAACAGGGCTGTCTGTCTGCAAGTGGAGAGCTAGTTCTCATGACATCACCACCCAGCAGGAATGCAGTGCTCTGCCACGTCAAAGCCCCTCCACTGGCCAGCACCTCGCACACACAAACGCATGCACACATACACACAAAAGCACATGTTAAGTGATTTATGCACGTCCACATTTTCACAGGGAAATGTACCACATACAAAACATACATCCAAATGGCATTTTGAGCCATTTTCTTTCCTCTGGTATTTTCTTGCTGTGCAATTGTTTTCCCCCTCTCACTTCTCAGACATCCTCTTCCTCTGCATCTCCTCCCTTATCTTTATCACTTTGTTTTTCTCATTTTCTCTCTGTAATTCCTTATCCTCACATATCTGTATTGCCTATGCGGCCTGTAGTGTCAGACCACACACAGACCACAGAAAGACAGATGAAGCCTGAGAGACAAAGACCCATGAAGCATGGTAGAGAAAAGTATAACAGCTTGAAGACAGAGATGAAAGCTTTATCACCTATGAGAAACTGTGTGTATTTGTGTGTGTGTATGCTTTGGAAGTGAGGTAGGGGGGGACATGGGAAATTACGCACTACTTCATTGTATTGGTGTTTGGAGGAAAAGCCCTATTGAAGCTCTCCCTCCTTCCTTTTCAACCTCTCTTCCTCCCTCACTAACTCTCTCCTCCCTTTTCCATCCCTCCATCACTTCCTGCCTCATCTTTCCCTTCCTAGCCATTTCCCCTTGCTATTTTCTCCTTCTTATTACCTCTTCTTCCTTCCCTCTCTTCATCTCAGCCTGTCTCTGGCTTGTTTTCTCACAACTTCTCACCCCTATACTTTTTTATCCTCTCTGCTTCTCTCAGGCTTTTGGGGAAAGCAGGGGCAGGAAGCAGCTTGGCTCTCAGACAATGGAACACATCAAAATCAAAAAGCAGCACCAACCTCACCAACTTCTCTCTCTCTCACTCTCACACTCACACACACACACACACACACACACACACACACACACACACACACACACACACACAGAGCAAGACAAACAGGACATTCCAGCTGCCGGCTGCACCGGATTCCTCGCCTTGGCTAATCTGCAACGGAGAATGAGACTGGGAGTGGAGCAGAGCAGGGAAACAGGGTGAGAACTGTTGGTGAGGGAGAGCAGCAACTAACAGAGGTTGGTAAGTAGAAACTGATACAGAATAGGGGAGCAAAATTAAGAAATTTGGGAGCAAAGGAGGGTGTATTTTAAAAGGGCTGGAGTTTAGAAATGTGATGCATAGATGAGAAGGGATCTGTGAGTAAAAAAACCTGATAACATGTCACTGTAGCACATACACTTGTCCTCATACACCTATTAAAAAGGCATATTATGTTTATTATTATAATGCATATGAATCATGAGTACCTGCCAATGGGCCTCTAAGTCTCTTGTTTAAATGTTTCTGCGATGAAAGGTGAAAGGTTCGCTGTCTAAGTGGAAAGCTCTTCCTCGTCCTTGGGCGTCTCAACGATCACCACTACCATCACCATCTATCCAAGTCACCAAAACCAACTGGAATATTTAGTGTTCTTCAAAACAGCCCATTTTATTTGTATTTCAATATAAAGGTCGCACAATGCAGGTGTTCACATTGAGCTGTGTTTCAGTGTCTGACAATTACATAACTGTATATTATGCTTTCCCTTTATCTAGGCTAACCAATTGAATCTTCATTTCATACACTTACAAAACAAATAAAGTTACGTCAGTAACAACACTGGCATTTGCTACCACAGTACAGGCAGTCCAATACCTGGCTTCTAATGTCAAACCCATTTACATCCACACACTGATGAGGGCTGTACATACGGATAAATGAGAGGAAAAACTGTAGCGCTTCATCCATTAACTACACACCACAATACTATCATTTGCACTTACGCAGAAAATAAGCTATCCCAGACTGAGCTGGAAATAGCCAAAAGCTGGTTTCTTAACAGATTATTATCTCAAGAGTGACTCCTGCATCTGTAATTAAAACTCATCTCTTAAAAAAAAAAAAAAAACACATATGCACATTTATCCCATCTCTAAGTGCTGAAAACCTAAGCAACTATATATTCTCACACAAGCATGCAGACAGACAGACACAGAGACAGATACATATCATGCATCCACCCGCACACACAGGTGTCACTGCCTTGCTATGTTATCCTGGGGCCAACTTGACTGTGGGAAAACTGAGCAGGCCTGATTTCCTAAATGCTTGGTGAGTGATGGATCATCTTCTTTCTTATCTATCAGTTCATATGTGTATCCACTATTGTGTCTGCTCAGACAGCTGCAGATTTTTCTGTGGGATTTTCACACCACTTCCAAAAAAACGGGCTGCCTTACAAGAGTTCACTGAGTTTAACGTTTAACGAGTGCGTGATACGGTCATCTATTAGAGTTCAGATACAAAAATATATTTTTTATATGTGTGTGTGTGGGTCTGTGTGTGTGTATACTCACTCATTCACACTTACATCAAAGAAAAACTGAAGGATTTACTTTCTCAAAAAAATAATGAACACTTGCTGTTTCATTACAATTGTCCTTATGCTGCCCAGGCATATGTAATTGCTAATGTGCTAACGAAAATATTTCAAATATTAGCTTTCTTGTAGTCTTGCTGCTAATCGTACTAATGCCACCAAAGGGTCTCTGGTGAATGTCGGCAGAATCAGGTCTGTACATTGCCAGAAGTTGCTCCGTACAAACATACAGTCACGTTCTCGCTACAGGAACTGTGACGTGTTCCAAATAACCTCAACAACCTCATCGGATTTTATTTTCTGGGATCCTCCTTAGGAGATGATCCTGTTTAAGATCATCTCTTCATGCACTTTGAATGCTGCTGCTATCTTAAGAACACTTTGTTAAGACCACCACTGGTGCCTCTGCAATTTCTTATACATGGTATTGTTATTATAGTTTTTGATTTTCTAATTAGTTACTATTACTACTTCAGTTTTACATTTTCTTTTCAATTCTCTTTAGTTTTAAGTAAGTTTCCACAGTAGGTTTGCTCATCTCAGTTTACTGTTTGAAAATGCTTAGTTTTTATTCATTTTTATAATATGGAGGGTATTTGTCAGGGGCAAGATTTAAGAAGTTCAGAATAGATGTTACAATACAAACCCAGCCCTTTTGGAGGCAATTAACTCAGTCATGTAGACAGCTCAGTCTCAAAGGCAGTCAGCAAAGCCTAGATAGGCTGTGTTGAAAAACTGGACCAAACTGACAAAAGACTAAAATTAAATAAATTTATTCTACATTTTGACTTTTCTTTAAATAGTTTTATAAGTTCACAACATTGATTCAGTTTTTTTTTTAACTTTGTATTTTTAATAAAGTTTTTCACAGCTGGTTATAGTTTTGTTTTAGTTACCTACAATAACAATGCAACAATGAGTACTTAGAGCCACTGGTTCTTCTTTCAGTGGTTTTTTAAATAAATTCCAGCCCTTTCCAATGAACACAGAAATATTTCTGAATAGCAGATGAATAATGACTCATTGTGGCAGCTTCTTATTCCACTAACTAGGTCATACACTAAACAACAAATTAGCTCAGTGAGAGCTATATAATATTTGTGGTCACCTCTCCCTTACCCACTCACTTATAAACTGGTGCTTTGGAGTAAACACAACAATCACAATGGCCTCTCCTTATTTGGCCCCCCTACAGCAACACAGAAATGCATACAGCACATCACTCACAAAACAAAAAAAAATTATACAGTCACTCAAAACTTACTGCCTACATGTATCACAGAAAGTGGTCTGTCCTGTGTGTGAACAACATTTTTTTCCTTGTGTGTTTACCTCCAGCACTTTCGCAAACTGTATGTGTGTGTGTGTGTGTGTATGTGTGTGTGTGTATATAACAGGAGATGTGAAGCCCTTGCCACACACAGTGGGAAATATTTGGGATGGTTTCCCTCGGAATGTCTTGGCGTGCCTATGGAATGCCCCCCCTCCCAACAGTCTCCTCCTGCCCCTTCTCATTGTCGCTCCCTCTCATCTCTAGTCCCTCAAGGGGAGGGAGAGTGGGAAACGGCAGGACACACAAATACGACCCCTGTTTTGTCACCAGAGAGGAAGGCACATGCACAGAGACGCAGACAAGGAGAGCCAAGCAAGAGAAACTAATGCAGGTTTGTAAAAACATGAGAATGTGCTTCGGTTTTACAGACTGTGCAGCAAACGTATGAGACACTTCATGTCCATGGGCATCTGAAAATATCAGGTGCATGTGTGTGTTTGAAAACAGGAATGTTTGTCAGTACAAAATATCTTGTTTTCTACTGGAATTTAACACCTATCATGTTTACATCCTGACGCAGATTAACCCAGTTTCACTCACATGCGCACACACAAACACACACAGAGCAAGTGGTTAACATTAAACGTGTCTCAACCCCTCACATTCCTCCCGTTTCTCAGCCTGCAGCTCTCTTTGTAGATCAAAGCAGAGACAACAAGTCTTTCTATTGCCGTCCTGTCCTCTACCCCTCCTTTTCCTTCACTCTCTCTTCCTCTTGCTATTTCTCATTCAACACTTATCTCACTTGCACAAACTTACTTTCTCTCACATTTCAGCCTCTATATGCACTTTCAGTCTCCGTCTCTCTGCCCACAACCATATTATTCGCCATTTCTCAGCTGCTTTCACTGCAGTTCCCCTTTTTTGCCTCTCATCTTTTTACATCACTGCCATCACCTCTGTTCTCACTTCTCTTTCGCCTTCCCTCCCTCTCCTTTTCCTGTCCGTAACCCCCCATTTCTCCCACCCCTCCCTCTCACAGCGCGGCGGTTCCTGTTGCTCTTGTTTTCACTTCCCCAGTAGTCTGATGCGTGGGAACCAATGTTTCAGCTGCAATAGTGTCTACGCCTGAGTCTGAGTGTGAGCGCATCTGTGACCAAGTCTGTGTTCTCACTTGCTGTTTGTACTTGAAGGTGCTAAGGTGAGTGTGCATGAAGCCGTTATAATATGTGTTTGTTGGTTTTGGGTTTCAAATACACACACACACACTAAACGTGTGTTTCACTGGTTTCACATCTATCTCTCAGCTAATCGCTGCTATCTGAACAGATCTATAAAAAGCCAGTGTGGCATCTCATGGAACCATGACGCCCAGCAGAGGAGTGAGTGTGTGTGTGTGAGACAGTGAGAGCGAGTGTGTTGACAGTATAGACAGAGCAGGAATTAGTGGTGGAAATAGGATACAGCTAAATAAGGAAGCTGTGATGGCCCAACAACCAACCATTCAAGGAATATCCTTGTTGGAGATAAGAAAAATGTGTCAACATTTTATAACAAATATTCTTTAAGACATGGAAGATTAAAATAGACCTGTATAACATGCTTTGTTGTGAATAAATGTTCATTATTTTTAATTACTGCCCCATTTTTTATTACAGGACCTTTCTGTGTGGAGTTTGCATGCGCTCCCTGTGTCTGTGTGGGTTTTCTCCGGGTACTCTGGCTTCCTTCCACAATCCAAAGACATGTAGTTAGTGGGGTTGGGTTAATTGGGGATTCTAAATAGGCCATAGGTGTGAATGTGAGTGTGAATGGGTATCTGTCTCTCTGTGTTAGCCCTGCGACAGACTGGCAACCTGTCCAGGATGCACCCCACCTTTCATCCTATGGACAGTCTCCAACACAATGTGATACAGACTGTAGATAAAAATAAAACATACTTGTACATTTGTAAAACCAATAAATGGTTCTCTATCCAGTATTCACTTTATTTTGTGAGGTATGGTTCTGTTATGTTTGTTTTTTTACTTAAATAGTTTTTTGTGGGGACAGACTGAAGCCATATCAGAGATAGTATAAAATGTCCAACCCCAGAGAGCCCTTTATACAAATACATGACACAATCCTGCATTCCTACAAACCAGATCTCAGCTTTTAGCAGTCGTTTACACAAAGAATTAATACTACATGAAAAAGGAACAGAATTCTCAGATTTTCAGAGTCACACTGATGATAAACCACTTCCATATGACTGCATTAATCACAATACCTAACATATTAAATACATTTTTAAAAAATGTGAAGTAGTATTTTTTTCCCCATTACCCAACTATACAGATAAACATAAAATATGAGGCCCTTTCCTATCTCGCATTCTCTCTTGGGGTCAAATACCTATGCCTCTAAAATCTGTGTGGCCTATTGATACTCAGAGACAAACATTAACCCTTTCCTTGTATACACTTTACATATGCAGGCCTACATGAGTCTGTGCTTAACCTGTTGTGTGTGTGTGGTTTTTTTTGAACTTCTCTTTCCTCACAACATTCATCAGTAGTCTATGTGATTGAGGGAGGAACACATAGACAAAAGGGAGTGAAACTAGCCCATCCATTGCTAATTAGATAGCTTTACAATCAGATCACAAAGAGGTTAACTATGCCTGGGTGGGCTGTGGAGCAGCCCCCTGTGTGAAACCCTATTGCTCTCTGCAACACGCACACATACACCCACACCCACAATATTTTACTATTTAAACAGTAGTCAGCAAACCTTTAATACCAAAAAACACCTACTGAAATGTACAGTTAATCTTCCATCTTGTCAGAATTTAAGAAAATTTATTGGTAGTATTACATTTTATAAATATTACTTTTAATAATTTTATAATAGTTCTGAAAACAATTTATTAAAGAAAACTGGTGTGAGTCAATCAACATTGGCTATGGGAGAGATGATTATGGTTGTGGGTGGAAAGCTTTTCACAGATCAGTTTTGCTGAATGAGCTCATTAGAAAGCTGGAACTAGTTATGTGGGAAAACTGTAATAATTTACATGTCATATTACATGTCATTAGCATTAATGACATGCATATCAGAGGGCGTGACCAATTAGTAGAGGATACAGATGAATGACTATTTAGCCAATGGTCAATTTCTGTTTGGGGTTTTTTTTCTTTTTGTGTGTGTGTGTGTGTGTGTGTGTGTGTGTGTGTGTGTGTGTGTGTGTGTGTGTGTGTGTGTGTGTG
>JAVDPK010000904.1:476622-499496 GCA_034780415.1 Cichlasoma orientale | reverse complement strand
CACACACACACACACACACACACACACACACACACACACACACACACACACACACACACACACACACACGGTGAGCTTCATTTAAGGATTCTGGGTTCTCTCTCACTTGTTTCTTCCTGTGCAAGTGCCTCATGCAGACACACAAAAGCTCCATCCTGCTACCTTTGTAAACACATACACACTCTCAGTATTGCATGTATGGACCTGACACACGCTGTGAAAGTGACTCTTACCATCTGCAGATCTTTCCGGTTCCACAGTTCGAAGAGTTGGTCTCTCAGCATGGCAGGGTCAAGACCTGGGGGCATATCACACACACACACACACACACACACACACACACACAGGGACAGAGACAATGAAACACACACACACAGATTTCACTTTGACCTTTGACATGTTAAGGTCTTTTGGTCATTAAAGAGTTATTTTTGTAAAAATGGAAATGTTCAAAGATGCAAATCCTCCGGGGGTGGCTGATAGTATGCAAATTATCCTATTTGCATAGTTATCTGCAAAGACAAACAGCAATTAATAGTTGCCTAACTCTAATAGCCTCTTTATTGATTTTAACGCAATTCATAATATTGATTTTTTTCCCCACTCTTTATGTAAATAAAAGGTCAAATTTGCCAAACAGTTTAAATTACTTATTTTCTGCCCCACATAATTCTTAGCATAGCAGTAATGCAATACACTAGAAAATATTGTTTATTAAAACAGACATAGCCGAGTAGCCATAACGTAAAATATTATTTCTTTAACAGGCACAGCAGAGCAGCCATAACATCGGATTAACAGCTGAGGCTGGTTGGACAGTAGAGGAACCGAGCATTAGCTCTGCATTCCAGCTGAATTTGCAGCCAAAATACTCTAGAGGAGGCTCGGAGCACATTTTAGGAATGCCACGGTGGATACGAGAGCTTGGAAACGAGAAGAGATGTGATCATGCGTGTGCGTTTTACAATTTCTGTCTGCCAGTGCGTGTGTTCCACTGAGCATTCCCAAAAGCTCGATCTTCTTTCTCTGTCACTCATGCTGTGTGGCCTCCACCGTATCTGCCCCCCTTCCTTCCCAGGGCTACTTTTCCTGTTCTCCTCTCCCTCCCTGCACCAGCCTCTCTTGATTTTGTCTCGGATTTCCCCAGGAAAAGGCTATGCGCTGGTCATGGTGTAAAAAATACAGCCTTCCTGATGCATAGCCTGGGAAAGCAGACCAAAAGGCCTCTCCCTCCCTCTCTCTGAGCTGGCCTCTTTCTTTGCTGCATCTCTCCTGGCGTGACACTTTTAGCCTATTATGTTGCCTCTTAAACATGAATTTTACATTCATCTTCCAGCAGCAGCCCTTTTAAGGGAGTTTGCTTGAGCCAATAACTCAATGCTTCCTTTTAATTCTGCAACTTCTCTCAACAAATTCACCATAATATTAAATGACACCAGTATTACTGATATCATCTCACTTCTCTGTTGACTATATCTGAGTTTTAATTCCCTTCAAGTTTCTCTGGTCTTTATTTCTCATTATATTAAAAACAAAAACAAACATTTCTGCTTAAATATATTCACAGTTAATTAGAAGTTACTTGAGAAAACAGCTTTTTTTTTATTATTGTAAAATCTGTTAATTCAGCAGACAGCAAAGCCATGGTGGTTCTCTATGAAATGGACTATGACATGCATAAAAAAAACCCACCACAAAAGTCCACTTAACCATTCTCAACACTTGAAAGGCTGCTGAGTTTCCTTTTCTGTTATACACCCTACTTTGGCTCATTCAGCCCACTGCCGAACATGCATAGGCTACGTGCAGAGGGACTCACACAAACACCACAACCCACTTCAGTCTCACTGTTTGTATGAGAAGAGGAGAGAGGAGAGGAATGTTGAGCATGTAGCTTCTTTACACTCTTGGCTAGCGAGTGAATGACAGAGCTAGAGGCTCCCCATTCATTATAACATAATAACCCTATCACCACATACAAATACGCAGACACATGCAGAAAGCATGCACTCATTCACCCCTTGGAAGGTGACTCTTTATTTTGCACATGAGAAAGTCTGAAATTTGAGAAAAATGCTGCACTTCATCCGAGTGCATCTTTATGCATTCTGTATACAGACTGCCAAAACAATTTCAGTGCAAATTAGACAGTTTTAAATCCACAGGCAAGTCTGACTGCATGTTGCCAGGCAGCTGCCAAAATAAAGGAAACACAAAGATCAAGTGTCTAAAAGGGGCATTTGGTGTCATTACAGCCACCAGAACAGTTTCAGTGTGACTTGGCAGTGGTTGTGCAAGTGGCTCGACTGCACTGGAAGGATGCCACAACATTCTTCTACAAGTACTTCTCTTCTTTTGAATTTTGTTGGAGATGCTGGAAAAGGCTTTCAACAGGTGCTATTAGAGGATGGTGGAAAATGGGGGAGAATACAAGCACTTGCAAAATTTGATGCTTATTAAAGCGGTGTTTACATGTTAACTGCCTCTCCATAATTGACCCACTACAAGCTGCAGTCACCAAATATGAAGCTACACATGCCTAAAGGGTCTACAGGGGGCAGTCGAGGCTAACACCTTAACAAAAAAACAAAACCAAAACAAAAAGCCTTCATTCTGGAACTTAAAGCATAAAGCAAAGATTGTTTAAAGTTACTGCTGCAGTAACTCTGAAAAGCTGTTGTTGGTACTAAATTAATTTAACAGATGTGAGCCAGCACAAGGATCCATCTAAAACTCTTGATACCCCTGTAGTGTTTTCTTACTGACTGTTCTGTCAACTTCTGCTATAATCAGTCATTTTCCCTCCAGAAGTTAAAATGCTCAGAGGAAAATATAAGTGAATCTATGTGTTTTGTTACTGCATAAATGCTACACTACCTGACAACAACATCACAGGGGTTTTTCCCTTGCTCAGAATGGGTAACTATGCACCCAAACAAGATCAAACAATGTACACCAGGGGTGTCAAAGTCCTCAAATACAGCCCAATTTGACCGATTAAACGACCACCTCATAACCTATAAAAACACCTGCAAATTGTTTCCCTTTCTTATACCATGAAGTTGTTTAACTGCAAAATTAATGAACCATTCATTTATAAAACTGATGAACACACTGAGATGAAAACAAGTGCATTTCTAACAATATGTTTTATTTGTTCCACTTCATAAAGAAATACTACTATAGCAAATCAAAGAAACCCATCAGTACAGGTCACTGGGATTACACTTTAAGAATTGCATAAAATTACAGAGAAAGCACTGGCAAGTTATTTTCTGGATTTTGTCCAGTAAACCACACAAGTTAATTGATAGAAAATGTCCTGTTTTTACCTCAGGACTGTAAACTCACTGTAAAAAACACAGAAAATTTTGTAGTACATGGGGGGGGGGGGGGGGGGGGGGCAGGAACTTTCTGCCATTTAATGGAAAACAAAAAGATCTTTTACTTGCTTCAGTGTTTTATACCAGGACATGGGTGAGAATAAGAATGCTAAAAAAAAAAAAATCTGAAAATTCTGCCCTCCTTCTTTGAAATTTTCATATATTTCAAAGCTTTTCAGGGAACTGCATTTGACCATTTGGCAGATGGGTTCTGGCCCCTGGGCCGTATGTTTGACACCCTGGTGTACAATAAAGGCAACAAATCTGTGTAACTTTATTTGACAGAAGCTTTCCTGCTATTTGTGACCATCTGATTTACTCAAGCAACAAAACTGGTTTAAAAAAATAAGTTTATTACAATGTTGGTGATTAAAAAAAAAAAAAAAAAAAAGTTATTTATTGCAGATGTTACTCAGCTATGCCTTGGAGTCTTTAAAGCCATCACCAAAACTACAGTTAATCGAAATGTGTGTTATTTTCTGTAAGAAATATTAATCTGTGTGTAAGAAAACTACAGTACAAACCCGCTGCCTCTGGAGTAGTACGATTCATTTCAGTCATCAGGATGAGGCGCTGCGATCCCTCTGTAATTGTGGGAGGAAAAGTAACACATTGTTGAAGTATATCACTGCCACAATATTTTTTTGGGATATTATTCATATTTCCTAAACACATTTATCTAGGCAAAGTTTTAATTCTACAGCACTGTGCAAAAGTCTTGAGCCATCCCTCATTTGTTTATATATTTGATTTCTTAAAACCGGTTTTGAGCAATAGCTTTCCAGGCTTTCTGACACCTGTTTTCTTTGGACATCAGCGGCTTTTTCACTCATTTTCAGTCCAATCGTTGCACCTCAGCATTTTCAGAGGAATGTTTTTTGTTAGTTAATCTGACCTGTGAATCACTCAATCGTTTAAAAGACACCTAACTGATGGGCTGAACCAGCGTTGTGTCTACACGTTACAGACAAGTTAGCAAAGAATCAATTTTAAATTGCATCTTTAGGCACTTTGTTACTAGCAGCCTGTCAGAAAAACACATCATTTGTTCCAATTTCTTTAGTTGAATCTATGAAAAATACCAAACATAAACACAGTATGACAGACATAAAAATAGTATTTTTGCACCAACAAGGTGATTTTAAAAAATTAACCAAAAATCTTGGCATCTCAGCATGCTGTGCAGTGCGTCCTTAAAAGTGTTAAGGAAAATGGACAAGATGAGGACAAAAGAAGAAGTGACAGGCCTAAAATTTTACAGCAGGTGAACAGTATCTTAAAGTCGTGTCCTCAAGAAATTGGAAGAAATCCAAAGACCTGACACAGGACCTGAGAGATGCATCTGGCCCTTCAGGTGATCCTTTAAAGGCTAAGGGATGCCAAATTACACAAAAAGTGGCCTGAAAAGTCAGTGGTAACAGATCTGATGGAGTGATTAATCCAAATTGGAAGATTTTGGTTAAAATCATAAATATGTGAGGAGGTCAGGCGAGAGGTACAACAGCGAGTGCCTACAGTCGTCTGTAAAACACAGTGGAGGCTCTGTCCTGGTTTGGGGCTGCATTTCAGCCAGTGGTTTTGGAGACCTTGTGAAAATTGATGCAATTATGAACGCAGAAAAGTACCATCAGACTTTGAGCCATGAAATACCAACAGCTTCATTTTTCAGCATGACAATGATCCCAAACACACTGCCAATGCACACAGTGGAGCACCATCAGTCCAAAGAAAGCCCAAGGCTTTCAATGTCCTTCAAGAAGCCTGGAGAACTATTCCTGAAGACTACTTAAAGCGATTAGAAGAAAGCTCACTAAGAGAGTTCAGGCTGTGTTGAAGCATAAAGGTGGTCACACCAAATATTGACTTTCAAGCTTGTTAGAATTGTTAAAACTCTGTTTTTGCCTTAATTACTGTATTTCCATGTATGTTTGCTTGTTTCAACAAATCGCTGCACCCATTGACCATTTTCCTAGAATATAATGACATGTGGCAAAAGACTTTTGCCAATACTGTACATGTACGGCATTTTTAGCCATTTGTCCTCAAAGTAAAAAAAAAAATGCAACATACAATACACAGCAGTACAACAAGGGAAACCTGTGGGAACAGCAGCCTGAGAAAGGGCGAGATGCCAGCTGGCGGTGACGCTCAGTTTCAGGCTGAGGATGTTTTTTGTGGGCCTGAAAACTGGTTGTTTCTCCAGTCTAAATATCTGCAGGCTCCTGAAGCGGCCTTTGGCATGGGTACAGTCCGGGGCAGCGGCGCTATTTTAGACAACAGAGTATGAGAAATGGGATACGGCACCTGCAGAGGAGGCTTTATTTGCTTACTTTATTCCTCTATCCCCACCTTGTGGCGGCAAAAGAGCACCTCACTTCCTCTACACTTTCAGTTTACGAACATGATCTGCGTGGCCCGGTCCAGTCAGAACATCCTCTGAGGACACAGTTTAATGTTTAAAGCTACGTGTAAGTTGCGTGTAAAACTCACACAAATATCAAACGCCACGTAACTCAACGTGAGCTAGCTAGCGCCGGAACCTCAGAGCCAGGCTGCTCTTCACCACACAGAGACCTTTATTTGCTAACGTGGCAAGAAGAAACAAATGTTGCCAACAGGTACATACTCACCACTTTTATACAGTTAGCAAGCGTCAAGTAAACCAGCTCGCTTGTTACTTGGAGTTAAAGCCTTACAGTCAGTTTGTTTGGTCCACTGTTGTGCTAATTTCGCCCACGTTTTGGTCTCAGGTGGCGCTTCCGTTCACAATAAGCACACATTTGGTTTCTTCGGCCACATTTTACAGGCCACAGCTGCTAAACCGTGCCATACCTCCAGCTGCGAACACGAATCTGTGAGATAGCAAACTCTCTGTGTATGGAGCTTACTGTTAAAGGTAAAGGCTCCACAGGTATCCACGCCTGTAAGCAGGAGCTGGGAACAAATATTTCCCAACCATTTTTCTTGCTCTCTAGGTTTTCAGCGGAGTCTGTCGAGCCAGTTTAAAGTACACTACCGCCACCGTCCGGTCGCAGAGCGCAACACAGAAAAATAAGCATGTTGGGTATTTTTTCTGCGTCGCTTTGTTTCATTTCTCACGTCATAATTTAAAGAATGACAGTCGTGTCTTCACCTTCCACATCATTAAGTGACTTATTCACACTATATAAGCATTTGTTTTCATTCTTGTGCGCAAATGTGATGCTTTGACATAGCACCTCCACATGTTTAAATCTTTTACCAGCATTTTTTTTTGTATTTGTTGGGATGCAGCCTCAACAAAACATAAAAGAATCAATAACTTTTTAGAAACATTCATTTACAAACACGGTGAAGATGGTATAATGTGAGCAGTGATTCGTTCATTGTGTTTCCATTAGGAGATCATACATTTTTTTACATTTATTTTAGTGTAAGCATTTATTTGAGGCATAGTTTTAATTCTGCAGCACTGTGCAAAAGTCTTGAGCTAACCTTTATTTCTTTATGTTTTGCTTCTGAAGCTCTAGACATTCTCGTAATTTTTTTTTAAAAATGGTCTTGAGCAGTAGTTCTCCAGGCTTTCTGGAGTCCTTTTAAAGTTTTTCTTTGAACATTGGCTGCTTTTACACCAATTTTCAGTCCAATCTTTGTACCTGACCATTTTCAGAGAATTTTTGTTTGTTTGTTCAGCCATTCAACACTGACCTATACATCATTTAAACACTAAAACAACACCTAATTCAAGGGATGAACCAGTGTACACATAACAGACATAAAAGTTAGCAAAGAACAATTTATTTTGTCTTTAGACACATTGTTACAAGCATCCTGTCAGAAAAACACATAATTTGATCCCATATCTTTAGTTGAATCTATGAAAAATGTGAAATGTAACAGTTTTTGCATCAATACAGTGATTCTCAAAGGGCGATTAGCCCAAAAACTTGCCATATCTCAGGATATATCTTTAAAACATTGAGGAAAAAGAACAAGATGAGGACAAAGAAGTTGCAGACACCCCCCCCCCCCAAAAAAAAACAAAACAACCATCTACTGCAGATGAACAGTATGTGAAAGTCATGTCCTCAAGAAATAGGAAACAATCTAGCAGAGACCTGACACGGGACCTGAGAGATGCATCTGGCCCTTCGGTTGATCCATCTACTGTTCACTGAAGCATCATCAGAAATGGTCTCAGTGGAAGGGTGGCTGTCAAGAAGTCATTCTTAAGGAAGGACAACAGGGAGGAAAGGCTGAGGGATGCCAAATTACACATGAACTGGACTGAAAATCAGTGGCAACAGGTCTGATAGAGTGATAAATCCAAACTGGAAGATTCTGGTTCAAATCCTTGTCCAACATGTACAGATGAGGTCTGGAGAGAGATGTCAGCAGCCATCTGTGAAACAAAGTGGAAGCTCTGTCATGGTTTGGGGCTGCGTTTTAGCCAGTGGGATGAACCAGTGTGGTGTGTACACATAGACAACTTAGCAAAGAGCCAATTTTAAAATTTAAACACATAAAAATTAACTTAACATTTAAATTTTTTAATTTAAATATTAAACTGTAATATCAGAATTATTGCGAACACTTCCAGTTTTGTTTCATCATAACCAGCTATACAATTTCCCATATTTTTTAGTTTCTAATTAAGAGTAACTTTATTCTGCCATAATGAAGTGTCCTTATGGCAGAATTTACTGGAACAAAATAGAAGTCAGTAGAAAAAAAACTCGCCGCGTCACGTGACTAAAGTTGTTTTACACGTGTCCTGCGCGTCACCGCTTAAAAAAAAAAAAAAAAAAAAAAAAAAAAAAAGACTCAGCCGGGATATAGTGGTTGTTGTTGTTACAGTTACACTATCATCTAGAGGAGTAGGGGTGCTTTTTGAATGCATCATACCCCCATTTCTGCTCTGCCGGCTGTCACACAAGTATTTAGATCCCACATATCTCTCGGGAGGCGGCTGAATATAAAGAGCAACGCTGACTGTGGCTCCTCAAACACGGCTAGCATTAGCTAGCGGGTCTCACAGCGGAGCTAACCAGCTAGTTGCTTACCCGTTATGGAGTGGCTGGGCAACGGAGACTCACTTCACCACCACGAAGAGTCCAGCGGTGACCCAGCTTCAACGGCCAAGGGCTTCACCGGGCTTTACCCTCACCAACAGGTAAGACATTCCTGTGCACTCTACAGGGAGCTTAACGGCGTGCTAATAGGCAAAACATGTTGGAGATAACTGAAGTGTGTCCGTGCCAAGTTACGCAGTGAGGTCCGGGCTAGAGTCTGCAGGGTAACCATTTATTCTGTAACCCAGTCTCCACCCTGCACAGCAACACATTGTCCCAATTAGTTTGGTGTGAAATATTAGTGTCCAGGCAGCGTGCCAAACTAAACACTAACCCGCAGCTGCGCAGTAACTTCCACTTTAGCTCCTCCACTGCTTATAAGGCAAGCAGCTTACTCGCAGTGTCATTATCCTGTCAGGACGCTGCTGAAATCAGGGTTAGGAGGAGATATCCCCTCCGTGGGATGGCTGATGGGATCAGAGACCATAACGGGCAGCAGCAGAAGGCATGCAGGCACGGATGAAATGGAAACAAGCGTTTATTTATTTTTAGCTCTCTTGCTCCACCTTGAGCTAAACGCAGCTTGATTGTGGTCGTGAAAGCTTAGAAGCTAATGGCCTGCATTTAGTTTGTGATGCAGAGTCATCCAGCAGTTTTTAGATATCAGGTGGTCGTTCGAGAGAGGCATTTTATGGGAAAAGATGTGTCCTGACTGTAGGAAACTTGTTTTTTGAGGGGTGAGAGTGTAAAATTTAAAGTCAGGTTCCCTGTAAGTATTGGCTTTATCAGGAAGATGTTGCTGAGCTTCAGACTCGGCATACAGGGCTTTGATTGAAATGGACAACAGCATATTTTTCTCTTCTAGTTCTACAAAGTACTAGCTGATCATTTAACTGTAATCATTTGCCTTTCATTTACCTCAAAACAGCCATCATCGTCATCATCAAACCTCTGTGATTGTCCCATGGCGTCACTATGTCAGAGCCAGCAGCGCTGTGTGAAGGCCTCAATTGTGTCAAGCTGGAGATTGGCTGAGGCGCAGGATCAGCTGTGTTCTTTAGGAGTCCACAGCTCTGAGTCGCTGGAGCAAGAACGTGCTCGGACTCTGGCCTGCCCTACAGAACTCACGCACAATGAGGAGGAGTGGCGCCGCAAGGAGAGCATGCTGGGAGTTCAGGAACCCAGCCGCAGTCCTGTACTTGGAGCTAGTTGGGATGTGTTTGATAAGGTAAGTCTGCAAACCATACGAGCAGCATCATGATTGCAACACGAGCATCATACTTACTGGATTACAAGAGACAAAGATGCACTGTGCTGCCTTCTGGTATTTAATTAAAATTGTATACCTACTCCTTACTGACAATGTATTCTAATCATAAACACTTGCTTACACGATGTCTCCTCTCTGTTTCAGAGTATCATCAATATTCTTGATCAGCCTGTAGAAATGGACCAGGACAAGTGCAAGACATTTCTCCAAAAATACGAACAAGAGCTCAGGCATTTTGGTGAGTGAGACAAAATGTAATCAATTAACAAGTCAGTTTGGGGATTTAGCATTGCTGCAGCTTTCGGGATCTCAGCATATGTCTTAAACTTTGAGGAAGATGAAGAAGATGAGGAGAAAAGAAGGGGCAGACCCCCAAAAATGTATAATCAGATCAGTACAGGACTTTAAGTTCAGTACATTACATTTATTTCTGTTACATGAAGGCATATCTTTTTTTTCTTTTTTTTTTGTTTTGTTCTTTTTGATACAAACTCTCAGACAGGAAGAGTTGAAAGGTTTCAGTCTCATATGGTGGTTTGCCTTGGTCTTTATTGGGCGCTCAGAAAAGTTTGTATTGCATATCTTACCACCAACTTTAATCAAATGATGATTTCATTTATTAAGGGGAAAAAGCTATCCAAACCTGCCTGGTAATTCCCCCCTAAACCTCATAACTGGTTGTGCCACCCTTAGCAGAAAGAACTGCAATCAATCGTTTGTGATAAGTGGCAATGAGTCTTTCACATCGCTGTGGAGGAATTGTGGTCCACTCTTCTTTGCAGAATTGTTTTAATTCAGCCACATTGGAAGGTTTTCCAGCATAAGGTCATGCCAAAGCATCTCAGTCGGATTTAAGTCCAGACTTTGACCCGACCCACTTCAAAAACTTTTTTTTGTAATTTTAATTTTTGTAGCGGGGTTATGTTAATTGGCATCGGAAGATACCTGTGTTGTTTGGGATTTGACGTGGTCATGTTGGAGAACACTGATGACCAGTGTTGCAGCTAAGGTTAGACCTTCTAGTTTTTCCAGAAGACGTCTGGTTGTCAGGCTGGCAGGGTGTGCCCTGCCTCTTGCCCCATGGCAGCTGGGATAGGCTCCAGTTTTACACCAGATGTAACAGGATACAAACCTTCCACAAAGTTCTACTTTCGTCTTGTGATTCCACAGAATATTTGCCCACAACTCTTGGCAAATGTGAGACAAGCCTTTTTCCCTTAATACATGAAATCATGATTTTTAAAACCTGCATTTTGCGTTTACTCGGATTGTCTTTGTCTAAGGCAGGAAAGTGAGTAGGTGTTGCATGCTCTGTTGAAGAAGTAACTTAAGACTTTTAAATATTACTACTATTTAAAAGTCTTAAGTTTCTATATTCACTCTTGTATTTATTTATTTTTCTTTGTCAGGTATGTTGCGGAGATGGGATGACAGTCAGCGATTCCTTGCTGCTATGCCTCAGCTTATCTGTGAGGAAACTGCAAACTACTTAATTCTGTGGTGCATGAGTCTACAGCAAGAAGGGGTAATGACAGACAGGATGGTGTAGGGATGGTGTTAGTATGGTGTTAGTATCTATTCATTATATCAATTATATCAAGATTTCCTCAGAAACCACCAAGTATTTGAAAACCACAAGCAATCTATCCTATAAATAGCTCAATACAGTTTTTGAATCTGTGTGGCATAACGCATTTAATTCTCAAAAGCTGAAAGTATACAAATACAAAGAACAAAGCCAGTGAAGTTGCAGGCCGTGACAGTACAGTTAGAAAAAGTCTGAACAAATTCTGCTAGAGTCAAACGTGAGGCCATCTGTTTGATAGCTGAAGCTTGGCCCGCATTGGGTCATGCAGCAGGACAAATCTGCAACATAATGGCTAAAAAAGAATCAAAGTGTTAGAACGGCCCCATCCAAAGTGTAACCTCAGTCCAATTGAAATGCTGTGACGTGACCTGAAGAGAGCTGTACATAAGCCAACGCCTGGAAACTGAAGCAATGTTGCGCGGGGTGCCAACATTCCTCCACAATGATGTGAGAGACTGATAGTCATACAGAAAATGATTACATCAAGTTATTGATGTCAGAGGTGGCTCTGCAAGCCGTTGACTCATAGGACTCATACTTAGTTTTTCACAAAACTACATAGAGTCCTAGAAGCTTTCTTTTTTCACGGCTGTATAGTGAACAACCAATAGAGCAGATCCATTAACGATTAGAATTCAGGATTTCTAATAATCAATTCAGCAGTGAATTAAGATGTGGCTCAAAAATGTGTGAAAGTACAATTTGGTCAGTTTACAGCTAAAGAAATTAAAAAGGGCATCTGGTGGGAAAAGCAGAGACATCACGTCAGCTTTTCCTTCTTGTTTCCTGCAGAAAGAAGCGTTGATGGAGCAGGTGGCGCATCAGGCTGTAGTTATGCAGTTCATCCTGGAGATGGCTTCAAACTCTCAGCAGGACCCTCGAGGCTGCTTTAGACAGTTCTTTCACAAAGCCAAAGTAAGAGAAACTCATCTAATTATTGAGGTGTGTGAATGTCATGTAACTTACTGTGGCTTCCATAGTGATGTATGCAAAAATAACTTCACTTGTTTTTCTAGAGATAAGGTCATGCAATTTCAGAGTGCAAACAATGTCTTCATTGTATTTCTGCAGGGAGGCAAAAAAAATCGTAACACTTGAATTTTGCTGTTCCTGTTGTGGAAATTAGAAGCCATTATTAAACAATCTGGCAGCACATTGTCCTGATATTACTGCTATCTCTGTTTTCCAGGAAGGACAAGACGTGTACTTAGAGGTTTTCCATACAGAGCTCGAGACCTTCAAACAGAGAGTTAAAGATTACGCAGACAAATGTAGAGGTCATTTGTCCAACACTGAACAGGAGAATATTGGCACTAACTGCATACTAGACCCCAAAGAAGCAACAGTACCTTCAGTAAGTACTCTTAAGTTAGTTTTTTTTATTAAATTTATTTATTTTTCTCCAAGTGCTATCGAGGCCTTGAGCCTACTGCAGTTACCACATACAGACATGAGATGGCATCATTGAGCTTATTTTGATACAAATCAATGAATCAATTTAGTGTTTACATTTTTGAGCTGTTTGATTGACATCTATCTCCCTATATTCTTATTTATTTATATATATATATATACACACACACACACACACACACACACACACACACACACACACACTCTATGGATGATTCCTCCTCATTAATTAGCATGTTTGTTGCCTAGTTAACATACAATGAATTAGCAAGACCCCCCTAATTTTTGCACACTATTAAATCTAAATTTGATAACATTTTCCACATATAAATCAAAATTCAAAACTGACTTCTCTTATTGACATTTCCAAAAGAATTCTGAGCCTCATTCGATCCTTTGTTAAAGCCTCTTTGGCAGCTTTTACAGCTTTGCATCTTCTTGAGTAAGTCTCTACAAGCTTTCCACACATGGATTAGGGAAACCTATCCTGGCTGATCCTCTAAAACTCAGTCAGATTCAATGGGAAACATCTGTGAACTGACATCTTCAGATCTTTGAATAGAATTTGCTTGGGCATTGGTTGTCACCCAGTGACTGTTCGAATAGGGAACAGTGAACTCAAAGATCGTGTGGTTTGGAACAAGCTTGTTACTGTCATCCCAGCCTCAGGTCACTAAACAGTGGAGCAGGTTTGTTGAAGGACCCTCTCTGTAGTTGGTTGTATTTATCCCCCTGTGACCACTCTGATTGTCTCTACTATTAAGAAGCCCTTAGTATTATATCGCAACTACCATGCTTTGTATGTGGTCATGTGTTTTATTAGAGAATGGCTTCCTTTTAACCACTCTACCATAAAGGCCTAATTGATGAAGTGTTTTTTGGGGTGTGTGGGGGGGGGGGGTTGTCTTCCCATCTCCGCTGGGGGCATCTGAAGGTCTGTTAAAATGTCAGACATGCATTGCAGCTCTGAACTTTTCTAAACATAACCTGAAAGAGGTGCATGTAAGAAAAAATGTTTCACTGAGTTGATTGGACATTGGTCATCAGTCTTTTTCCTTTGAGCTTACTACTGTGAATTCTGCCAGATGTCTGATTGCATTGATTGATGACCTCATCCCCATGACCAAGGCCCTGGTTGCTTGGCTACTTGGTGTGGGGGGAATAACAGCCAACTTTGAAACCGCCGGGTCTCCTGTTAACCTCTTTTGACATTGTTGTGCTCCAGTGGCTCCAGGGTCTGAACTCTGTGAATCCACTGTAGATTGAGCCCCACCAGCATAAAAGGAGGAGTTATGTAAGAAGTTTGTTACAATGTGACCAAATGATCAATCTGTGTCTCGCATGAATTAAATCTTTGGTATTTTTAAACTGATTACAAACATGTAAAAATATTTGGGCTGGTAGAAGCAATTTTAATTATTCAGATGAATCAAAGGAGAAAGAAATGGCTAAATAGGATGTAGTACAGGCTAAATGCGATGGGTGCAGTACAAAAAGCCTTTTTTATAAGCCTGAGAGAATGCGCTGAGTCTCCCCCTCTCCTGGCCTCTCAGCTTGACTAGCTGCCAAACCTCAGCTCAGAGGGGAAAAAGAAAATCTCTCCTGATCCAGGAGGATGCAGCGTGTTGAAACTGAAACTGGTTCTGCTTTTGGATTGCTGCCGTTTTTATTTCTTATAACATCTTGCTTGACTTAATTTTGAACTCAGTTTCTCAGGAGTGATTGTTTGGTTCACGTTACTTGTAAAACTTTTTTTTTTTAATCCACCCACTGATTTATTTATTTTTTATCAACATGTTTTGTTTAAATAAAACAAAAGTTTAATGCACAGATAAGTAATCCCATCTCAGAGTGCAGTTAAATAGCCATTATAGAGTAAACCTCTAATTAACAAGAGTAGACTTATCACTCAGCTGTGTTTGAGGTCAAATTTAATTTTGAATTGCACCCGACGGTCTTCATCTGTGATTGCTTCTTGATTTCTGTTTGTATTTCATCACCAGGTGGCAGAGTTTCCTATCAAACGTTGTGTAGAAGCTGGGCTTTGGACAAGTGCAGGGAGGTGGACAAAGGACGACACTACAGACACAGAAGACATACGCATGATGGAGACGTCTTAAGGAATTCAGGACGGGCCACTGCTCTTCTAATGTCACCATCATTTCGCCATTTAGGAACAATCTCAGTTATTTATACGGCAGATGAGGCTGAAAAAATGCCACCACAGAGCAGGAATAAAAAGACATGCTGCAGTTTTCAGTAGAAAGCCTGCAGAAAGTATGGTTTTGCTGATGACAAAGATTTCTGTGTTGCTGTTAGCATGTCACTGTGGTTGGCCTCTAGCGAGCAGGCTTCTTGCAGTGTCGTCTGCCAGCTAAATGCATGTTGTGCCATAACAGTTTTTGTTTGTTTTAACAGTTGGAGCTGCATTCTTCAATCTGGGTATAATGTTTCTCTCAGAAAAGAGAAACATCCTCATTAAAAAGCATAAAGAACTAATTACAGATTTTATCCAGACAACACAAAGAATACTTAACCAGTAAAATCTCTGGGTAACTATCTCTTGGGTAGCAAATCTACTCCTTGAAGTGAGACTCTACTCTTAAAATGAATCATGTTAAGTTTGAGGAGAGTGACAGAATTGTGTCCTCTGTGGTACAAGAAGATTCAGCTGAGGCTGAACATTTTATATGTGTAGTCAACTGTGCTCTGAAGTCAAATGTAATGCTACAGGTCTGATAAATGTAAACTATTACAGAAAGGTGGTGAGTGTTTGGTGGGTCTGACCTGAATTATTTGATTTTAATTATGAAAGGAAAAAAAGCTTACCTGAGATTAGGAACTAAGAATGATTGAAATGGAGTGAGAGTTTCTGATTTGAGTATTATAGGGCTTCAATTTGTGAGATATAACCCTTGTTTGTATTTTTTTAAGGTATTCTTTAATTTTAAATGCATTGATGACAACCAAAATGATTGGATTTATGCTAACGTGCAAAGAACAGTGAATATAATTTGTTTCTAAATCTGTAGTATAAATGTAAAGCATTGCAGTTGTGGTAATCTGAATCATCGGTGTAATTAAATAAGAACCCAAGTTAAAGTTTTGTTGAAAGTTCTCCTCGTAAGACCCTTCAGCTTTCAGACTGATGGCTTTGGTGCCATCTTTTGGCTATGTTTAGTATGGACATTCCCCATTCTAACAGCATAACTGACAGAAATTAAGGACAAGCGTGATGGGTTCTGTTAAATAAAGTGCACAGGTAATCTGCCAACACTCCTTTTTACACCTGCAGCATAGCTGTGGATATCGTTGTGGCCTTAAATCTTTTGCTTTGAACACTGTGTGGGGCAGTTTGGAAGATTAAAGCATATTCTAGCTTCAGAACAGCTTTTGTGATTTCAGCGTCTCTTAGAAGGCAGAAAGGGAGCAGTTTGATTCTGTTTACCTACAAGTATTCCTTAGTGTTGTCTGGAGAAGCTTAAACACAACACAGTTTGTAATACAACCTCAAACCTTTCCATTAAGCTGCATCCATGGTAATCAGGTGTTTTATGGATAATTTAATTGCGCAGATAGCGGATATAAATTTGTTGAACATAACATGACGCCTGCACTGAGTTGTAATACAAAATCATCAGAAGCTCATTTAAATTTGATGCTAAATTACAACTGGCTATATATACTGTGTATTCACAAAAAGTATTTGTCGTGTACTTGGCAGCTTTGGCACTTCCTGTGACAAAATAAGAGTTTCAGGACAATAGTTGGAAATTACTTTAACTTCAATATCGAGTAATAGAGCGTGCTTTATAGTATGTGAGTCAAAATAATAACTCTGTGATTATAAAGCAGTCAGCTTTTGATGCGAATACTATAATAATAATGCTGTCGTTTAGAGCTCGGTTTTGATGTTGATTGTAACTGTCAGTTAACTGCATCTGGTTATTACCTGGGTCGTAATGCGAGACATAAAGAGGAGACTACGTTACTCGGTAATTAATCGCCAGCTGAGTTTCGCTCCTTTGTGCTCACATAATCAAAGTCTGCATTTCAACCAGCACAGTTTAAAGTGCTCCAAATTCTTCATCTTTTTTCATGGCTTTTGTGACGTGCCAGAGAGGCACTAACATTTTCTTCACCAGCCTGACGTCCAAACCGGATTCCTGAAAGCAAGTCGCAACCAACGGTTTCCTTTCATAAGTGCTTTGTGCAGACTTTTGTCTTTGCGTTGGTTCAAGTTCTTCACTCTGGGATGATCTTCACCGGAGCTGAGGAAAAGATGCCTGCATTGAGGAGAAAAAGGGCTGAGCTCTCCAAAAAGAGACTTTCATTGTATGTGTGTTTGCAGAAAGGAGCTCTCTGCATCTGAATGTGTCCTGCACTTTGTTTCTTTAAAAAAAAAAAAAAATCAAGAGGGGGGGGCCTTAAAGCTCTGCTTTATGATTCCTTCTCATCCTGTACTTTTGATTTTTATCACCTTTTTGTTGCTCTCGGTCAGCAAGAAAGAGATTTGGAATTAAGAACGCATTTTTTGTAAACTGTGTGACACGTTTTTACATTTGTATTACGTTCTTTGCTTTTTTGTTGCAGGAGCGCTTTTGCCACATTGTTTAGGTTTCAACTTCCCTTTCATTCACAGTGGTTTTCTTTATTTAACACGACAAGAAAAAACATTGTAGACATTTGCTGACATTTACTCAGTAAGATGTTTGCTGCAGTGTGTGAACTTAGAAATATTATGTATATTAAATGCGGTTCTTAGAGCTGCTTTGTGATGCATTGATAATTCTGCTTCACAACAATTATCATCTTGTCACTTGTCAGTTATTTCACAAAAACAAAATTGTGGTCTTTCGCAACTCATGCAGTATAATGCACAGCACACTAAATGCACGTGTTGTCAGCAGTAAAGCTAAAAGTGGAGGTAAATGTTTTATTTTGCTCCACTATAACTACTCAACTATGCAAAAATAATTGGCTTAGGCTAAAGTTGCTGTACTAAACCTGTGGCCACTGGAGCGTTGACTTCCTAAGTCACAGTGAGTTGAGACTTGACATCAGTGTGAGTCATTAGCTGTAGCGCCATGCTGGAAGATAAATCTGAATCACATCACATTTACTGAGACTTTTGGCTTGTCCTGCTCCTAAAACCTCAAATACAAAACCAGTACTTAATGTCTTCTTGTGTGCGGGCCTGCAGTGGAAAAGTTGTGATTAAGTCGCTAGAGGGGAACTCCACTAAGTTTGCACATCAGAGTCTGTTACAGAAGTGAAATAAAGTTTTATAAAGCCTTCTGTGGCTGCAGAGTGAGCTTTGTAAAGTTCAGTAAATATTTAAACAGTCGATTGTTGTAGTAGACAACACTGAAAGAAGGGGAGGGGGGGGCTTGCCAGACCTCTGTGGCCTGCTGAATGACAGACCTTATTTCTCCCATTCTGGCTTCTTTTTAATCTACAATCAAATCAAATTTAAAATCTTTCTCCTCACATACAAGTTACTGAATAAGCATTTAATTAATAATCAGGCCCCATCTTTAATACCATATCACCCCAAAAGAGCACTTCGCGCTCAGACTGCTGGCTTTACTTGTGGTTTCTAGAATACTTAAGAGTAGGATGGGAGGCAGAACCTTGAGCTTTCAGGCCCCTCTTCTGTGGAACCAGCTCCCAATTTAGATTCAGGAGACAGACACGCTCTCTATTTTTAAGATCAGACTCAAAACTTTCCTTTTCGATAAAGCTTATAGTCAGGGCTGGATCAGGTGACCCTGAACCCTTCCTTAGTTTTGCTCTAATAGGCCTAGACTGTTGAAATAAAAATAACACGTGGACAAAGTTGCCCATAAAAATTTGTCAGAAAGTATTTAAAAACTGACTTGGGCAATGAAAATACTAAGATGATCTGCATATGCCTCAGATTTGATCCCCAATGAAACAGATACCAGATTCATAATGTGGGCTAGTAAAGAGCTTACAGCCTGCTATGCAGAGCTTTGAAGCTTTAAGGAATTTAATGCTTAGACTTATTAAGATAGAAGCAGATAGAAGCAGAAGAAAATGGATGGATTTCATTTATTACCTGTCTCTTTTTATTTATTAGATTTTTTTTTTTTTTGCCAAACAAACAGTTTCAAACTGAATAGGCATATTTTAATAGCTGTTTTTTTATATTATTATTTAAGGTTGATATTAAAAAGTGAATAATTTGTTCATTACATTATTTGTGAGGGTGCTTTCATGTCAGAATGTTGTTTAATTAAAGAACCAGTTCTAGTGCCAGTCAGCCTACATGAATGCATTTTTGACCAGTATTAAATGTTTTTGACCACTAAAACATAGAAGAAAGTAAAAGATCAAATAGCTTTTTTTTATGCTTTGCTCCAAGGGGCGTGGAGGTTCAGGAGGTTTCCTAAACGGCCGGTGATCAGAATTTATTTTTATTTTTTTACCCAATTTAGCACAGCAGCACTCGCGGCCTCTCCAAATCAAGCTCCCGTGCTGAATTTCAACCCCAGTCCGCCCCTGCTTTGCTCAGAGTATTTATGGATCTGTCAAGTTTCCGATATGTGTCCCCCCCATAGTAAACTCATTCCTATGCCCTTGCTCTAACAAACCGGCATCATTTTAAATACCTAAGGGACTTCTACAACAAGGAGATTAAACACAAAATAGATCTGAATACAAACAGGATTGTCAAGATGCTGGTTGATACCTACAAGAGTAAAAAAAAGACAGAATTGTATCCACACTGTATAACCGCCTGATCGAAAATAAAGGCAGTACCACACTGGATATCAAAGCAAAATGGGAAAAAGGACGATTGGCTGAATATTTGAAAGAGCCAAACTACAAGATCCTCCTGTAGAATTTGGAGAGAGCATTGCTGGAAGAATATAATTAGATTTTTTGTCACACCCAAAATTACTGGTTAATTTAAATCTAGAGCCCAACCATGTTGGAGAGATTGTGGCACATTCAATGTTAATCATACACATACTTTTTGTCTCAGGTACACAAGGGGATTGTAACAATACTGGGTTACACAATACCTAAGACCTGTCTGGTTTTATATCTGGGTCTTTTGGGAAATGCTGTATTTTAAAGTGACTGTTATTTGTTTAGAATTTTGTTGGTAGCTGCTAAGAAGGTAATCACCAGGAGATGGTGCCAATCAGTACTTCCTATGATTAAGGAGTGGATACAGACTGTAAACTCAATATATGAGACAGATTTTGACACACAGACTAAGGACACAGGAAGAACAATGCCAGGACAAATGGGAAAGATGGACAATCTTCACATCAAGGATACAGGACTGACCGTGGCTATAAAGGGTCACGTTATGATATATACTATGACTCCTCCTAGTGTTCATTTTGTTTGTTTGCTTTTTAATTCTGTATTCCTTTGTTTATGTATGTATCTTGCTTTTGTCAGCTTAAAAAATATAAAGGTTAAAAAAAGATGGTTTCAATTAGGCGGCAGCAATCTGGCCATTGGGCCAGTGGTTCTGTGGTGGTGGTGAGGGGTGGTGAGGTGGTGGCGTTTGCCTAAATAAATGATAAAGAGCAAATGGACTGTTAATTAAATAGTGCTTTTCTCAAAGTGCTTCCTAGTAAAAGCCTCATTCACCCAGTTACACAGATCTGCTGGTTGTTTAGGGCAAGTGAGGGCTGCTTCCTCAGCTCCAGCAGATGCTTTGCCAGGCTGTCCTCTCTGTCCATGCCTGGCAAGCCCGAGTCATCCACAGCCTGAAAAAACAAGGATGAACAAAGTTTGATAATAAAAGGCAGATAGAGTGGTTTGTTTTTTGGATGATTTTAATAATTGTGTATTTGCTCACCCCTGTTTCATCAGGAGATCCCAAATGTGCGCATGTCCTCTGTCTCCTCTGAGTCAGGATTGATCCTCAGAGGCTGCCCAGTCTGCTTGAGTAGGTAATCAACACCAAGGAGCTCTCCTATGAACACATGCATACACAAGAGCTGTTAGTTGTGTTCAGATGTATCTATTTGCATGCTCACCACAAGCAGCAGTTTATGAATGATTTGTAAGTAACTATAGTAACCACTTCTTAATAAGAAATGCAGCATTTTAACTTGTGTGTTGAGAATAAAGCACAATTTTCAAATTCTCTCTGTTGTCTGGGTATTATTTAATTTCTGAACGCTGCAAATTTCAAGCGGTTATAGTATACAATATACATTTGCTCTGCTCCCATTCAATTACAATATAACAATTTTAGGCATTCGGATGATGGGGATGAACACAAGTAAAGCCAGTAACACCTCGAGGTGTTACTGAAGACCATACCAATAAGACATACCAGTGTATTTGTCTGGTGGTCTGAAGGTTGGCACAAATGCTCGGCCAAACACCTTCAGGCTGTGGGTGTTGATACGCTGAGCAATGTCTCCAGTGACGGCTTGCTGGCCACAGCTGCAGTACCCCGATCCTGGTTCCACCTGTCGAGCCTTCTAGCGGGTAGAACTGGAAATTCAGTGCATTAGCACTGGTTCCTGAGAAAACAACAAATATTTATGACAAAGACATTTCCTTTTAATCTCAATTCTCAATCTCATTTAAAATGTCACAAATTAGAGACACACATCCCTGGAATGAACCTGTTCAGATGACAGTGAAATGATTCCAGTGATGTGGATCCTCTGGCACAACAGTAAATTAGCAGGACAATGGTGAAGGTACCCATATCTGTGTAAAGCTGCACACCTGCCACATCCAGGATGCACCTGACAGGTCGCTTCTGCACACGCCAAATGTGCTCCGTGCGTACCTGCTCAGTCAGTGGCACCCCCATAAGGTCTGTCCCATTTGTGCCACCAAGTTCCTGCAGAAGCTGCTTGATGAGACTGGTGGTGGCCTCCTCACCGCGAGTCCTCCTACGGCAGTATTGGCTCAGGTCCTTCTTTGTGATTTGACTGTCCACCAGCTGATCAGTAAGAAGTGGCGCACCCTCACATCTGAGCTGTTCTCTCTTGGCCTGGCGTAGTAGAGTACGGTCTCCTACATCCCATTCAAAAATGCAGGCAGACAGGCAGCCCACGAAGGTGGGATAGAGCAGATGAGCATCAGTTGTGCAGCCGACAGCCAGCCTTCTCATGAAATGCCAGATGTCGAGCCAAATGTGAAGGTCTGACCAATCTGCAAACCTGCTCTGAAGCTTGCTCACACCTTCACTCACACAGCAGCCACAGTCAGCATACAACAGCACAGCGAGTGGCATAGCTGCCTGGCGGTACTGCTCAATCAGACCAGATGCCATGGCATTCAGGCCTCGTCCCTCTTGTGACATATATATATATATATATATATATATATATAAAAAACAAATAAACTTTGATTTGATTTTATAAATAAACTTCCTGGCCATAGGAAAACATTTGCTGCTCAAGTTTGGTCCATGCCACTTTGCAGTTGAGTTTTACAAGCTTTATAAGCATCCTCACCTTCTCAACCGTCTTGCTAATTAATGCCACCCCCCCTCCCCCCCTCATTATTTCAGAGAGCTTGGCTGATCTACATTATGCATGCCGCTGTGTGCTTAAGCTACCAGTGTTTGTTGAAAGCATGTTTGTTATTTTAGGCAGCTGACAAAACTGAGAGTTTGCACTACTACACAGCACAGTGTAGTGAAGGAAGCACCTAGTAGCCCTGATAAGTCCCTTCAAATCTGATCATGCATTCTTTTACACAGTAGCTATGGCAGTAAATAGCACACAAATACAAGAAATGCACATTATCAGTGACAGCAACAACAATCTGTACATGTCTGGTTTTAGTGTAGTTATGCAATTATGTTACAGATTATGTATTAGAGTGGGTACGGAAAGTATTCAGACCCCTTTAAAATTTTGTTTCATTGCAGCCATTTGCTAAAATCACAAAAGTTCATTTTATTTCTCATTAATGTAACTCAGCACCCCATCTTGACAGAAAAAACTAAAATGTAGAAATTTTTGCAAATTTATTAAAAAAGAAAAACTGAAATATCACACAGCCATAAGTATTCAGACCCTTTGCTGTGACACTCATATTTAACTCACATGCTGTCCCTTTCTTCTGATCCTGCTTGAGATGGTTCTACTCCTTCACTGGAGTCCAGCTGTGTTTAATTAAACTGATTGGACTTGATTAGGAAAGGCACA
>JAVDPK010000904.1:418029-436707 GCA_034780415.1 Cichlasoma orientale | reverse complement strand
GACCTACAGCCACAGTCTAACTGGGCTCCAAGGACCCCCAATGGTAGCAGAAGTGGTGCCATATATGTGGGATTTTTTTAAAATTATTGCACTGAAGAAAATCAGCGATAAAGATAGATATAAGCACAAGAAAAAAAACCCCAGGAACGTTAATTTGTGTGTGTGTACACACTCAGAGCCATCAGCCCCACAAATGAGGCAGCCAACACTCCTCCTGTGTACTTGGCTGCCTCTCTGCAGGTTCCTTGGAAAGGCGAACTGCTCGGCCAGTTGAGGCATCTTGCGGGCCTGGAGGGAAAAATCACTTCATTAAAGGTCTGACAGGAAAAGTCAATCATCTGTTTCATAGTCCAAAACTCAGGGAAAGATAAATTCCTATTTTCAACAAATGAACATGTTGCAATAAAATTAAATACATTCTTAAAATTACAAGCTCCAAGCGAATTACACTGTTAATGAATCATAATTCAGCTTCACAACCAGCTTTTCAGATAATTCACTGACTGGTTCTGGTTAATAATGCTAAATTATACAGTCGTGAAGAAAGAAAGTACACTCTCTTTAAGACGATTGCTTTTTATGGGTTCTTTTTTTTGGTACTATGTTGACTTTTTTTTTTTTTATACAAAATACAAAAATTCAAGTGCCACAAATTTTCAATTGACACTAGTTCAAAAAGTACATATTACACACATTAAACAGCATGTCTAAGCTTTTAATCAGCATTTTTCTTGTCAGATGCATTTATTATATACATACCTATGTGTTGCCTTTATAATAGGGGTAGGGCTCAATTAAAAAATGAATCTAATTAGGTTTGTAATTAATTAATCTAAATTAATCACATTTCAATATTTAACATGAGAAATATTAATTTAAGTTTAGTTGATGAATGAATCAATATATATAAGCTTAAACTTCAAAATCTTGTTTATTTTCCCACCAGTCTAAGACCAAGGAAGGGTGCAAGTGCTCCTGTGATAAGCAAACTCCTTCCTGCATAAAGTGCAAATAACAGCATTTTTGTTTGTACTCCCATCTGGAAGTTTCTTGTATTGAAATTCCCCATCCACCAGTGTAGTCTCTTCCGTCATCTCCACAGCTGGCAGAGGCCAAAAGCCCACAAGACACACACTTTACACCAACGCACCAACCGCTACTAGAAGAATCAATTCTCAAAATGAAACCACAATTGCAGCCTAATAATAGTTATTCCTCAAACCAGAAAAACTCACGTTCATGATCGCTATTGACAGCACCCACGACCCCAGAGGAGCGCTCACGACCCCAGAGGAGCGCTCGATTCTTCCCGCCGAATAGAGGCAGAATGCCCGGTGGGGCTTTTATAAAGGGCGGTGGAGACCCCGAGTCCTTGCCGTGATTGGTCAGTCTTGGTCAGCCTGGTGTTAGTGGGGCTTCCCTGATTGGATATTGAGAAGGTTCGAAAGAGAACTGTTAATCAGCGCTCATTAAGGCTAATGAAATACTAGAAACTCTGATTACAGTCTGCTCCTCTAAAAGCGTTCTTCTAATAATATTGCTTTCTTCTCTTTGTTTCGTGGCTTTTGTTAACGTCTTCCTGTACTTTAGTTTCTATCTGTGTGAGTCGATGTAGTGAGTCTTTTTCTCTGAAGTCAGGCTGATTTTTAGATGACCTCAGAGAAGCTCGGTGGTTAAAGCTTAAAGGCGCACTACCGCCACCTGCTGGACTGGACTAATGAGAGAAGGATCAGTCTGTTTCTGATACCAGGGACAATTCTTCTGATAGAACCTGCTGGGACTGTGTGAGGTCCTGAGGACTGAGTACTAATGTGTGTGTGTTCCTCTGTCATGGAGCGTTTTCAATAATGAGGGCAAGAAGCCGCAACCACCCCTGACTGTGGGGGCTCGGGAAGCAGCCAACATCATGCAATTGCTTTTTTTACATGCAGATATAAAGATAGCAAATAAATACTTATCAGCAGATCTGGCCAAGAAATCCTAATTCTCCATAAATAAATGAAAAAAAAGAAAAAAAAGAAGAGGCCAGTGCTACATGTACAAGGGGGTCTTTCATGATTTAAAGTTCAATGTCTTTCCACCTGGCATAGAATTGGGGAGCAGAGATTAATAAGGGGCCTAATCTAATAATAATATCCTTTAAAGCAGGGGTGTCCAAACTACGGCCGCGGGCCAAGCTCGGATTTTATTTGGCCCGCGAATCCATACACGTGTCATTTTTGGCCCGCCGGTCCAGGCAATGAATAAAACTCAGCATGCAATTCCACTTTTTAACTCATGTTAGCAGTGTCGTGTAGCAGATGTCTGTCAAATAAAGAAAATTCATGTGGATGAAAAGGACTGGATAGATTATAATGTAGATACAATAACACAGTCATAAAGACACTTGCAAACAAGTCATTTTAAAATTTATTTATAAGGACTTCATAAAAGTAATTTGGTGTAAACTGGTGTTGTGCCAAAAAGTGATTTCCGATTTTTTTTTTTTTAATGTATTATCTTTGCTTATGTCGGTAAATAGATCGTGGTGCACAGGATTTGTGAAGGGCTTATGTATAAAATGAAGAAATGAATTGTTTTGCAAATATATTTATGACTCTGTCCTTTTTGGCTACTCTTTATAGAACTGTAATGTTATATTTGCTGCAATTTCTGCAGCCCTCTTGGCCAGATCTCTCGAGTCAAAATACATTTTTAATGTCATTGATAGTTTTTACCCACATTAATAAAGAATATATGAAAGTCACATTACCAAGAAGTGATTGCAGCTTCTACCTTGAGACTGGAGTGTTGTTTGTCACTCAAAATGGCATACTATCATTAGACATAAGGCCAAAAATTAATCTGCAGCAATTTAAATAAAACCAATCAATTTTTTTGGCAAATACCGGAAATCACTTTTTGGCACAACGCTGGCATATCTCCAGAATTCTCCAAAAGTCCCTGATGACACAGGAAAAAGTTGCTAAATTTGTTGCTAGTCACTTTTTGGGAAAAAAAAAAAAAGTTCGAGTCAGCTGGGATATATTATATTATATTATATTATATTATATTATATTATATTATATTATATTATAGGATTTACAGAAAGTGTGCAATAATTATTTAAACAAAATTAGGCAGGTGCATAAGTTTGGGCACACTTGTCGTTTTATTGATTTGAATACCTTTATCACTAATTATTGGAACACAAAATTTCTTTGTAAGCTCATTGACCCTTGACCTACATACACAGGTGAATCCAATTATGAGAAAGGGCTAAGGTGGCCAATTGCAAGTGTTTCTCCTCTTTGGATCTTCTCTGAAGAGTGGCAACATGGGAGCCTCAAAACAACTCTCAAATGAGCTGAAAACAAAGACTGTTCAACATCATGGTTATGGGAAGGATACAAAAAGCTACCTCAGAGATTTCAGCTGTCAGTTTCCACTATGAGGAACATAGTGAGGAAATGGAAGACCACAGGCACAGTTCTAGTTAAGGCCTGAAGTGGCAGGCCAAGAAAACTGTCAGCTAGGCAGAGGCGATGGATGGTGAGAACAGTCATAGTCAACCCACAGAGCTGCTCCAAAGACCTACAACATCATCTTGCTGCAGATGGTGTCACTGTGCATCGTTCAACTATTCAGCACACTTTGCACAAGGAGAGGCTGTATGGGAGAGTAATGCAGAAGAAGCCTTTTCTGCACACACGCCGCAAACAGAGTCGTTTGAGGTCTGATAAAGCACATTTGGACAAGCCAGCCTCAATTTGGAATAAGGTGCAGTGGACTGATGAAATTAAAATTGAGTTATTTGGACATAACAAGGGGCGGTGTGCATGGCGGAAAAAGAACACAGCATTCCAAGGCAAACGCTTGCTACCCACAGTAACATTTGGTGGCGGTTCCATCATGCTGTGGGGCTGTGGGGCCAGTGCAGGTACTGGGAATCTTGTTAAAGTTGAGGGTCGCATGGATTCCAGTCAATATCAGCAGATTCTTGACAACAATGTTCAAGAATCAGTGACACAGTTGAAGTTGCGCCGGGGCTGGATACTTCAACAAGACAACGACCGTAAACACTGCTCAAAATCTACTGAGGCATTGATGCAGAGGAACAAGTACAATGTTCTGGAATGGCCATCTCAGTCCCCAGACCTGAATATTATTGAAACTCTGTGGTGTGATTTAAAGCGGGCTGTCCATGCTCGGAAACCATCAAACCTGACTGAACTGGAGATGTTTTGTAAAGAAGAATGGTCCAAAATAGCTTCAACCAGAATCCAGACTCTCATTGGAAGCTATAGGAAGTGTATAGAGGCTGTTATTTCTGCAAAAGGAGGATCTACTAAATATTGATGTCATTTTTCTCTTGGGGTGCCCAAACTTATGCAACTGCCTAATTTTGTTTAAATAATTATTGCACACTTTCTGTAAATCACATAAACTTCATTTCACTTCTCAGATATCACTGTGTTTGTCTGCTATATGATATATTTAACTGAAATTGCTGATTCGAACAACCAATAATTTATAAAAGAAAATCGTGAAAATTAGCAGGTGTGCCCAAACTTTTGCATACCACTGTACCTGCAGTGCAGTACAGCGTTAGGAAAGTGCATATTTGATACCAAGATTTCCTGAATTTTTCAACACCAGGATGTGTTTTTAATACTTCCTATTACATTAAAATACCAAAGAACCAGGAAAAATTAAATGTCATGAAAAAAGATCAGCATTATCTCTGTAAGCTTTTGGGGAGGGGGGTCTGAAAAAAAGAGTACTTTTTGTAAACTTTGGAAAATGTTTATTGTGAATGACCCTTTAATGTGCTGGAAAATCTTGAAAATTGACCTTGAAAGTGCTTAATGTGCTTGAACTTGATCCTGGAAAAGGTGTATGAACCCTGTACAAACTACAGCAAGACTCTATGTATGTGTGTGTATATATATGTGTATGTGTATCTATCTTCTATTTTTTCTCTCTCTCTCTCTCTCTCTCTCTCTCTTTCTCTCTCTCTCTCTCTCTCTCCCTCCCTCTCTCCTTCCCCTCCTCCCTCCTGTCTGTCAGATCTGGCAAGAATAAATAAATAAAAATACAAACATATAAAACAGCCTATAGAAAACGTATAGCGCTCTTGTTGTAAAAGCAAATATGTTTGGTACAACAGTGCATTTGGATCATCATTCTGATTGCAAAAACTGCCCCCCCCCCCCAAAAAAAACCCCAAAATAAAACATTTTCCAAATGTATTTAATTTTTATCATCAACATTGAACCCCAGTGCCGCAAATTTAACTGTCCAGTCAGATTACACATTCCTTTACCACCACCCTGAAGGGAGAGTGCTTGTGAAGCTGGTGAGGGTGATGCCACCAGCTTGTGCCTCCACTGCAGTGTCATCGGTAAGAATAACTTTACAGTTGCTTATTGGGGTACTAATAAATTGATCTGGCACCAGATTATTTTTTTATTAATATTATTAAGCAGTTTTTGTTTTGTTTTTTCGTTAGTTTGTCTTGTTAGAGTCGCTACTGTGACAGCCATCTGCCTTGGCCAGGGCCTGCTGTTGTCTGTTTGTCTCTGTGTTGTCTTGCGGGTTCCTGGTGGGCAGCGTTAATTGGTGCAACTGGGAGCACCTGGCCAATCTCCCTGGTGCATTTAAGAGCTGGACGTCTCAGCTCTTGGGAAGGTTTTTCCTCCATTCATCTAGCATCATGATTATTTGTTTGGTTAACTTTATTCTGATTTGTTAGGTTTTATATTGTGCAACACTGTGCAGACTTAACATCCATTCACTCATCCAACAACCGACACACTGAAAATATTGATTGTCACAATTCGGTTTATGGTTCATGGCCCTTAAGCCGGACTGTGACACTAGTATATGACTCCTTATGGTGATGCTTATCAAATGAATGGGGGGAATGGCAGTGGGGCAAGGACAATCCGAGCACCAATTAATTGAATTGGTACACTAATAAATTTGAATAATGACAACAGACACATGTATATACGTCAGTTCACTGAACAGATACATAATTCATTATTCAAGAAACTGACTCAAACAACACAAGATACAAGGAAAGACTGTAAGTTATACCCTTGTGTTGGAAAATGATCAAAGTCCAGGAACACACAGCACTCAGAATAAAGAATAATGAAAGATTTTTTTACGTGCACGGGAGCTTTTACATTTGGTGAGACATAATGCAATATGGCTTCCTGGGGCAGTCCCTTGAGCCTTCTTTTATACATGAACAAAATAAGGAAAAGGCTCAAGGCGTGAGCAGGCAACCATGTATGCTGCGTGGCAGTGCGGTCGGCGCAGGTTCGAGTCCTGACCTGTCCCTATTTACCGTGTGTCTTCCCTGTTTCTCCTCCTGCTTCTCTCCACTGTGAAAAACTGTCAATAAAGGACACTGAGTCTGAATTAACCATGTTCTGCACCTCCATTGTTGAGGCTGCTGCTCAGAGCTGTGGCTGCAAGGTGGTTGGTGCCTGTCGTGATGATAATCCCCGAACCAGATGGTCGTCACTGAAGGTGAAAGGAGCTATCAAGCTGAAGAAGTAGTCCAATCGGGCTGGGTTAGCAGCTGACGGATGTGGTAGAAGTTTGGTGAGGCCACTGAAAAAGACTTTCGGATGGCCTTGAAGTGATTCTGGCAAATCGTCAGGCGACTCAGGAGGGGAACGTGGTACTCTACTCACACGGTCTATAGGCGAGGATACTGGTGCTTCTGATTATGCTGCTGTAACAGTGGATCAGACTCACCTCAGATCACCCAGAACACTTCTTCTATTTCCAGCGTCTTTTTCAGCGACTTGAATCACATAATGAGGCAGCCATGTGGTTTCAGAAAACGCAGCCTCGTTTGGCTTTTGCCTCCTGATATTCTGAAAAATGATACGGGTCTCGGCACAGGCTTCATCTGGAAATGCCCCCTCGACACAGGCCTCAGGGCTTTACAATCATATGTAACATCGCTTGGAGAGAGGAATAACATCTTTAGAGAGACAAAACGTGAGGGAAAAAACACCATTATGAATATGTTTAGAACAACAAATGAACTTTATGAAATAACTTCATGACTTTAATGCTTTCAAACTGTCACACGTTGCAGTGTTAACCAACATCTTGAGCTGAAACCAACTCAGCCTCGCTTCAAAACACTCGCTGCCCTTTATTAGAGCCATCCTGTGTTTATTCAGCGCAGATGTCGGCTGTGGTAAGGTTTAATCCTAATCCACTTGCACCTTGTTTTGTATAAGCAATCGCAGGAGCCTGTCTGAGACACTTGCTGCTGTGTTCTTGTGATGGCTGGGAGTTTGTAGCTGTGGAGAGAGGACACGGACATCCACCATGCTGCTATGCAAGGGAGACAAAGTGGTCTAAGTGATAACATGTTCTTTTCCTTTTATTTGTTAAACTGTAACAGATTTCTTTGAGAAATAGTGAAGAACTGAGGGGAGGTAATGAAAGAAAGCGGACGTGGCCAGGTACCGATGTTCAGTCTGGTGATTTACTTTTATTTTGCTCTGAATTTTAAATTATAGTTAATACTGAGGCTTGTGTTCATTTAATGATTTAACATCCAGTCAGCAATTTTAAGGAATCCAATTTATTTCTCCACATTACTTACATGTCTTTATGTTGTTGATGCTGTTTTGATTCATGAATTGTTCTTAATAAATCAAAGTGTAGGTGAAATTGGAAAAATAAGTATAACGTGTTATTTTGTATTATTGTACTATTCCCAGGCTGTAAAACACAAGCTCAGAAAGTATCTTTGTCTTTGTTTCTGACAGTGAAAACAGCAAAGGGCCATGGGCTGTGGCCTGAGAAAATCAGAAGTACAGCTGAAGAAATGTGACAGAGGTGCAGCTGCTATAAAAATGATGATTATTACCTAACACATCTTTAAAGAAATGCTTTTTTTTTTAATATTGTAAAACTACAACTCAGTGTCCTTTTTTCCATTTTAGTGAGCATCTCAGTCCCAGGTAATTTTATTTATTCTATCAGCTTTACTATTTAAAGCTTGTTGCGTTCAACGCATTCTCTGGAAAATTCTCATTAAGTTTAACTTTTGCGATTTCTACCAAACATTTATGGACCCGGTGAAGCTGCCACTGGTAAGTGTTTCAAACGTGGATCTGAATAAGAGTGCAAAGGGAAATAATCTCAACTTAGCTATGACCAAGTACTCTGTTATTCTCTCCAAACCTTCAGCAATCAGAGCGGCTCTGTTGATTCAGCGCTGGTATCGGCAGTACGTTGCTCGGCTGGAGATCAGACGCAGGTGCACGTGGAACATCTTCCAGTCTATTGAATATGCAGGACAACAAGATCAGATCAAGGTGAGCTCACACAGTTGGTATCAGTCAGTGCCTTATGTGCATTAAAAGTTATTTTTATCTGTCTCCTGCTGTGTTATAATATTGGTCATGCCACTCTTTGGTAAAGACTGGAATACCCGAACAGCTAGCAGATGTACTGTCTGTTTTTGTAAATATATTCATTGTCAGTGGAGGAAGAATTCCAGTAGTTTCTCTGACTTTTCCTCTTACACCACCATGAAGCTGGAATATTTATCATATCATTTTGTATGACTTCCTGGTCCCAAGACAGGGAAACGTTTTGATGTTGGAGACACTCATGTGATACGTCTTGATCACTTTGAGACTTCAGTTTGATACAGACATTAATTGTCTTCCATGTTATTATTTTACTTTTTTTAGCCCCACCATCTGGTAATGATTTTAATTTGTTCAGTACTTTAATTATGAATAATAAACACCTGAACATGTGACGTCAGCATCAGCTAATTATCAAATGTTAGCATGGCTACACTCATGAATAAGATGATATAGTTTATACCTGCAGTGCCATGAGCTCTGGCTCTGGTGTCCACTTTGCTCAAAGCATCACTGTGACTAGTTGTATGAGCTCATGAACTGTGTCAATATGATGGCAAATTATTCTCATTTTCAAAGCTATTTTTTCCCTTCCTGCAGCTGTACAATTTTTTTGGCTTCTTGATGGACCACTTCACCCCAGCCAGTAGTGAAAGTAAGACCGTGACTCCTATTGCACACCGCTTCATTCCCTGTCTTGTAGGTTTCATTAGATTACACAGAGTGAGCTAATCTGGGCTCACCCAGCCTGCTCCCTGCTGAGAAGCTTAAAGCAGCTTTTCCTCACCGCGCTGATCCACTTCCGTTTCCTTCCTCCTCTGTCTCTAATGAAGGAAATCTAATTTCTCACATCTTTCGTGAGAATGAAATCTGCCGTGATGCAGAATGGGAACGATATTTTTGCTACAAGAGCATAGATGTACCTGACAGCTACACTGGGCCCCATTTGACCTTCCCCATGACGTTCTGCGGGGTGTCAAAGCTTGTTGAGGCTTTTAAGCACAAGCAAGTAGGTACACCGGCACATTAAGCACAGCAGCGGCAGATCGATTGCCTTCAGTTTATTTATGCATGATTTTCTTTCCCCCAGTAGCAGCTCCATGCACGATATGTTCTGCAGATTCTTGGAGAAACTTGGAGACTTCTGAGAATTCTTCCAAACATCAGTCATCTCTCCTCCTGTCACACCAAGGAGATTACTATATGTGGTACACAACAGCAAGCCTTTCCTCGATTTTACACTGAAATTCTGCCTATTTTTTTTATTTCCCTTTAAACATTCAGCATGCACTCATCTATGGAGGACTGAAACTGTCAATACTTAAATAAGCATATATCAGAAATATGTGCTTATTTATGTATGCTCATATTTTGTTTTTACATTGTTACTCTTAATTAAATGCAATATTAATTTAAGTACCCCATGATTTACTTCCTTATTTTGCCAGTTTCCATCTGCCATATAACTGTCACATAATGCAGTCAACATTATTTATTCTTTCCCAGGAGACTTGCATGGGCAGCTTGAAGATCTGCTGTTGATATTCTATAAAGTAAGCTACACTCTCCACAAAGTACAAATATCTCATTGTCACTCTGGGATGTTCACGTTCTTACTGAACCTGTTCAGAATGGTTTGCCATCTCCTGAGAAACCATATGTGTTCAATGGTGACTTTGTGGATCGTGGCAAAAACTCCTTAGAGATTCTGCTCATCCTGTTTGGGTTCCTGCTAATCTACCCCAATGACGTCCATTTAAACAGAGGGAACCACGAGGACCACATTGTTAACCTGAGGTAAGCTGCTCTACAGACCATTTTCTTCTCTTCAGCCAGTTTAATAACTTAATCAGCCCCCCCCCCCCCATTAGACGGATTATAAATCATGTTCTATGTTGCTTAAGACCTTGTTTTTCTTTATTGATCCAACATGTGATGCATATACCAACCATGTTATTTATTGTGTGTTTTCCCAGATATGGCTTTACTAAAGAAGTTTTGGGAAAATACAGGGTAAGTCTTAAACATAGTTTAATATTAGGATTAATAAAACTACAGTACAATGTTTTATTTTTAAAATGAGGAAATACCGCGACCCTGAAAAGGTCAAGCAGCAGCAGAAGGATGGATGACCAGTTGCCATAAATTTTATACAAAAATGAGTCATCCTCCAGCTCCACTATAAGTTGGTACTTTTTATTTTTACCCTTTGTATTATCATAAAAAAACTAATACAGATGTTCTTTTGTCCATAAGAATGAGAAATCTGACTCTGACTTTTCACTTTGCACTATAATCAGCTGATTTTAATTTCCCAAAACTTTGATTTCCTACAAAACATCAGCAAAAATGATTCATTGTTCCTCTATAATGTGCTTAGTGTTAATTAGCGTAAGGGGAATATGCTAAACAATATCCATTTAACATCAATAAGTCATTATTTTCATTTTGGTAAGAGCAATTAGCATCACTAAAAATATGGAATATGATCTTCTGTTCAAGGTTAAACTACCTGACATCATACATATCTACCTACACGTTCACCAGATACAGCTTTAGTGACATTACAATATTAATGCATCAATGCAATGTGGGTTCCGCTGACTTTATTATGTTTACTCCTGATACCTTATATACATTTTGCAAAGATAACATTTGGATGCATGGCATTTAATTATAATTTTATATATTTTTTAATTGTAGTACTTTTGTATTAAAATAGAAGGAAAAAAAAGACTGTTAAAAAAAACAGCAGATTATTTTCTGACAGTAAATTTTTTTTTCTGGACATTTTGGTAAACGGTAAAATTCAAAGTAGGCCAATTATCACCACAAGCATGGCTAAAAACTGTCCAGTTGAATCATTTAGATTAGACGATTAAATGATCCTAACTACAAATAAGCTATGATAAACATAACTTGATGTGCAGGTGCATGGCAAGAAGATCCTTAAGCTTCTTCAAAAGATCTTCAGCTGGCTTCCACTGGCCACCGTGATTGATCACAAGGTGCTGATCGTGCATGGAGGGATCTCTGACACAACAGACCTTAATATAATAGCCAGACTGGACAGACACAAAGTAAGGAAGACCGTTCCGTTTCAGTTCAGGGTGTTTTCGGCATTTTGCTCTAAATAAACGGAGATGTCTGCACACTTAATTTTTTGTTTTTATGTCATTATGCACAGTATGTGTCAGCCCTCAGACCTCCCAAGAAGACTACACCAGCAGTCAATGGCAGCATTCAGACAATGAACAGCAGGAACAGAGAGGCCGGCGTTCCAGTGGACGCTCGGCGTCGAGTGCGATCTCTGACTCACCACAGCTCGACCCCACGTCAGAGACACGACCCCCCGCGACGCTCACTGCACAACCTCCACATCAGCCATCAGCAGCTGAGCTGGTCCGTGGAAGACGAGCTGAAGAAAAGACGTAGGTTGGCTGGGTTTGACCAGTCGTACGGAGAAATGAAGAAGCCGGACTCGGACTCGGATCCAGAGTGTGAAGAAGAAACAGAGACAGATGAGCGTGAGTGGGAACAAGTGAGTGGCAGTGAGGATGGTGGAACACAGACCAATTCTCCAGAGAGCTCATGCAGTTTAAAATACAGATTGCAACCTTCTGTCCAGATCGTGGACCTGTTGTGGAGTGACCCTATGCCCCAGAATGGCTGCATTCCTAATGAAGTGAGAGGCGGCGGCTGCTACTGGGGACCAGATATCACAGAGGAGGTTCTGGGAAGACACAATCTGCAGCTCCTCATCCGCTCCCACGAATGCAAGCAGGATGGCTATGAGTTCTGCCACAACTGCAGGGTGAGCACATAAAGCACAAGTTTTTAGTGAAAGAAGACAAAATGGTTTCAAATGCACCACTTCTGTTCTGTTGTATCCAGGTACTGACTATTTTTTCAGCATCAAACTACTATGAGGTGGGCAGCAATAGAGGAGCCTATATAAGAATGGGCCCTGATCTGGTCCCTCACCTCGTTCAGTATCAGGCCAGCAGGACATGCAGGGAGCTCACGCTGAGACAAAGGTAGAGGAGCACCAAGAAAACAGTCAAGCATCATTTCAGCAGTCACAGCTCAAAGATTCACAGGTTTATAGTTTTTCATGAGAAATTCAGACAAAAAAGTGGAAAGTGAAGTGAAATCCTTGATTGAAAATAGGTGTAAACATTGTTTTCCCAGTGAGTCTCAGATTTAAGATGAGAAATGTCTCTGAGCATTTTCTTTTCCCTCTGGGCTTTTCGTCAGTGTTGGCTGGACGGAGAGATCAGCTCTGCAAGCTCTGAGGCAACAGCTGTTCGTACACAAGTCAGATCTCATCAGTGCTTTCCAGGAGTTTGATCCCAACAGCTCAGGTTAGTTAGAGCTGATTTACACTAAACAGCAATGATGAATTTTAGCACATCATCTCTTCAAAACAAAATAGGCATCCCATCAGAGTGTGTTTGTTTTCCTGTCTGTATCTCAGGGACGATCTCTCTAAGTCACTGGGCAAGCGCCACAGAGAGCGTACTGAAGCTGGGCTTGCCTTGGAGAGTGCTGCGCCCGCAGCTTGTAAGCAGCACCAAAAATGGCGTGGTGGACTACCAGCAGTGGATAAAGGAGCTCTCCGTCACTGAGCCCAAACTGGAGGTGATTCTTCTCTTCTTATCTTGCTCCCCACCTGCCCTGCTCAGAGTTGTAAAATATATACACCCTCTCCCACAAAAAATATGAAACATGCATCTGTCCTGACAGATATCAGATACCAGCCTACTGGAGACGATGTACAAAAACCACTCCAACCTGGAAACCATTTTCAGAATCATAGACGCAGATCACTCAGGTTAGTTAACAGCTGAGCTCTGTGTTGCTATCTATAAGCAGTGTCTGACCCCCGACCCACTTATAATTATATACTTATAATAGCCCTTGGTTGACAGTTGGCACAGGTACGTTTGCGCATGCGCAAAAGATTTCCACAGCTCAACACATTCTGAGATTCATCCACACAGCATAGCACAAATTTGTGACTTTCCCTCCTCCTCAACATTCCCTTTAAGGTTTGATCTCTTACGAGGAATTTCGCCAAACCTGGAAACTCCTGAGCTCTCATCTCAAGACAGAGATCAGCGATGACGTCATTGCAAACCTGGCCCAGAGCATCGACTTCAACAAGGACGGAAGCATTGATATCAACGAGTTCATGGAGGCTTTCCGTCTGGTGGATCTCTCTGCACATTCCTGAGAGCCGGGACCAGCAGCTGTAGCTGCACCGGCTGAAGCGTCCCAGATGATGCACAGAGAACACCAAGAGCCATCTTCACTTTTCATCTTGATACACAATTTTGAAAAATTAAATGGTTAGTAGTACTTGACCTCATAACATTTATGCACATGGAACACAGATCATTTCTACCACTTATATTTTTGGCTTTTTTAAAAATATATTTATATACATATTTCTTAAGTTTTTATGTAATTGAAAGATCAACTGTTCAGCTGGGGAATAAAAACATCCAACACGTGATGCTGTCATGTCTATTTGTAGTCAGTGTACTATTAACATCTTTGGAGCAGATACTGCAACACATACACATCAAAGTTTGTTCACATTTCCTGGGTACTCCTACAGGGAGGGAAAATAATCACAGTGTGGCTCCAGAGTGAGCTGCACGAGTGGATGTTGGAGGAACTACTGCAGGAAACTCACCAATGATTAGCAGACACAGCCCACAGATTCTTGACTTCTAGTGATACACTATACAGACACTGGCCACACCTCTTACTCTTTAAATACAGGTGTTTTCAGTCTCACTGCCACAGGTGTATGAAATCGAGCACCTAGCCATGCAGTCTGCCTTTACAAACATTTCTGAAGCAATGGGTTGCTCTAAAGAGCTCACTACATTCAAGTGTGATGCTGCAACAGGATGTCACCCCTGCGTCAGTTTGTGAAATTTCTTCCCTCCTAACTAATCAGTTGCATTGTTGCAAAATGGAAGCGTTTAGGAACCACAGCAACAAAGTTACAGACGCTATTAGAAGTCTGCAACGCTCTGCTGACTCAATAACTGCACATTTCCAAACCTCATCTGGCATTAACACCAGAAGAAAAAATGTGCCGGGAGCTTCATGGTATGGGTTTCCATGGCCGAGCAGCTGCATGCAAGCCTTACATCACCAAGCGGTGGGAACTTGTTTTATAGAGCCGTGAATCGCGCTTCTCTATCTGGCAGGCTTCCAGTTTGTGGGAACAATTTGGGGAAGGCCCTTTTCTGATCCAGTATGACTGTGCATCAGTGCACAAAATAAGGTCCATAAAGGCACGCAGAACTCTGACCTCAACCCCATGGAACACCTGTGGGATGAACTACAATGGCGACTGCAATCCACCAACAGTGTCTGACCTCACAAACGCTCTGGGCGTCATGTGTAGGTGGCCCAATACTTTTGTCTATATAGTGAATGTGGACTAGTTTTTCTACTGCATGTAGCAAAGCAGAACTGAATTTGCACCTGGTATTTAAAGCAATGCCACTTGGACTTGAACGCTAAATGACAAACTCCTCCATCAGTCTAAAATAATTATTTGTGCAAATACAATTATTTAAATCATTAACTTAAAGGCTAAAAAAATTCTCCAATATTGTTTTCATAATTGATGCGACACCGAACTAATCAAAAAAAGGTTTTCCGTCAGTTTTGACTATTTCCCCCAATTTTACAAACATTCTAGAAAACAATGGGCGCATTAACAGATGAATGGTTATTAAACATTTACAAGAAGTGATTAAAGGCAAAGGCTGATCATTCTGGAGAATTGAGCTGTTTTACTTTACATCTGGCTCTTTGCCAGGTACTCAAGTAGAAGTTAGATGAGGGCACACAATCTGCTTGAGGCTGCCTAATAAGTTCAACTGCCAGTCAGTCTTTCATCCTGGTAGGATTGTGAATCCGAGACGCAAATCCTATCAACTCAAGCCCTGCTTTGATGAGATGTTGGAAAGGGCTGGTTTGAGCTAAACAAAGACCGTTGGGTGCTTCTATATTTGAACAAAAACAATAAAAATGCTCAGATTGCAAAACAGGAGGGCATCCAAGAAGGCGACATTTTTGACACAGATATAAAAACGTGGAAAATTAGCCTCTGTTTACAGTGTGCAAGCAAAAGATACAACTCACTTATTTATTTTCAATAAACAAAATTTATTAACATTCTAGGAACATTAAAAAAAAGAAATGCATCATGTATTTACATTGTTTTTTCACTGGTGATATACACAACATGTTTACATGCCAGTCACATTTGTAGTCTCAATCTTAATCTGATTTGACACAAGGGATCCCAGCTATTATTAGACTTTGTTTAGTCGTTTCCATTAGGCTGTTTACAGTTAGGAAAGCACAGATTAACCAGTCAGTGTTTACCTGGTACAGAAAGTGGGGCAAATGATAAACCTGTCTGCATGGGGAATAAAAAATATATATATTCTAGTAAAAATAATTTTCTCAGCAAGTAGGTTCAAATATCCCTGGGGTTATCATGAAGCTACAGTGCATTTGACTTCAAGATTAACTGATTAGCATGGGTGAGAGACCACATTTTGGAGCACGTGCAGGTTGGTGGGGCTGACTCAGCTAAGGATGCCTCCCCTCATGTGTCCGCTGTCGCTCAGCCCGTGCTCTATAAGTTTGATGTCTTCCAAGTCATCTTTGATGACACTGATCAAATGACTTAAACCTTCCTGCTGCTGTTTCAAGTGCTGAAAGGGAGAGAAAAGGAAAGTGTTACTGGGAGAAGACAGTCTCGGTCTAAGACAGCTGAAACATTCAGATGTCTCAGCCTTCATCTAATATTTAGAGCGGTCTTCATCAGTTTAGAGGAAGACTGCTCCAGTAAACGCCAATAAACGGCGCTGGGAAGCGCTGAGGCCAACCTTGAAGCTAATCTTCTTACAATGCTACCATTATTTGCACCTGTGCAAGAGTGATTATTTCGGTCGGTCGCTGTCAGCACCTCAGAGATTACACACATGAAGAAAGCTGGGTGGGAAACTTGTCAACACCACGACAGTCTTTCTGCTTGTTTGCAAGTCTGAAAAGTTACTTTAATGTCCTCCCTGATAGTTTTTAGTTTTTTAAGTCCTGGGCTGAGTTTCAGCGGGATTCCTGAGTAGTTCTTCAACACACGATGAATGCCAGCACAACAACTGCAGGTCAGAGATGCTAAAAAAAAAAAAGCCGACTCACCTGTTTGATTTCTCTGAGAAGGTCTGCATCCACGCTGTAACGCTCTTCTGATCTCACAGCACCAAAGTGGTTCTGCATTCGAATTTGGGACATTAATTCATTCAACCGACCCTGGAAGACAAAGCAGCGCAAATACTGTAAAACGTCACGCTGTTTGAGCCCTAACTGCTGCTAAGAACGCAACAGTGCGCATTCATTTTAGGGCTGCAACGATTCATTGAGTAACTCAAATATTCCACAACTCTGTAGCACTCAGTTATCACCATGTAAGCGTGATTTTAACACACTTGCCTTGAACTGTGTGGGAGCATTGAGCTCAGACTGAATGGTGTCCAGCTGCACCCTGAGGTGCTCCTCGTCCACTTGGATAGCATAACCACTTTTTCGTTGAATCTCCTGCTTGATCAGGACCTTCCAGGAAAAGAAAAAGGAGGAGGAACAATAAATATGGAAGAAAGGGGGAAAAAAAATGACAAGGCAGGGAAGGGAAAGATGGCAGCTGGGACGTTCATTTAAATATGATGGCATCAGTTTATTTAATGTAAACACAGTTCTTTTAAAATGATGTCCTAGATTTGGTAAGAGCTGTTTAATCCACATTCCCAAAGTAACACAACAGTGTTGTGACTCCTATGAAACAGTGACATATGGGGGTGCATGTCTGAAATGGGTTATAGAAAGGTGAGACAGGTACCTGCAACACCCGGTGAGAAAGATCCATCAGCTTCCTCTTGTACTGGGCGATCTTTGCCACAGTAGTCGCTTGGTTCTTCTGCAGTTCACTGATGTCATTGGAGATGATCTGCAAGTGCACGCGTGAATGTGTGAAAACAGTGAGGGTGAGCATTTCTAACATCTCTACACGTTTGATATTAGAGGTCTTCAAACATCAAAACTTTCATGGCAGAATGCAAAAATATTATAATTTTATATGAAAGTGAGACCCATGCACAACAGAGAAAATGCCAAACCCGAGTCTGGCAAGGAGGCTCAGCTTATTGATAATACTGACAACTTAAATTTAGTTTGTTTTTTTTTTTACATTTTGTAGCTGTCTCTCTCTCTCTCTCCTGTGCCTGACTTTGACTCTTAACCCATCGCGTACAGTGCTAAAAAAAAAAAAAAAAAAGGAAAGTTCAAACCACAAACAGCAGCAGCACCGTTTATACTCACATCCACTCTTGTCTGGTGCTGTTTAGTCATCTGCTCCTGGATCTGCAACCTGCGGAGCAGCTCCTTAAATCCTACCATGGGCACTGGGATTAACCTGGAGAAACACAAAGTGAAGCAGCAGCTTTTATTAAGGCATTAAAATTAACTGTAATAAAACATAAGAAAACCCTTTACAGACTGTGGCTAAAGGGCACTAGATCAAATCTGGGGGCATTGATGGATTGGCTTTTCCTGCTAAAGGTTTTATGAAAACATTTTTTCATAACCTGAACTGAATTTATTAAACATATGCAAAGTTGGCTCGAGGTTGTATATGTTAGCGTGTACTTAAAGACAAATGGCATGTTTTGGTACTGTTGTTTATTAGCATTTGCTGGTTCCCTGTGTTTTAGCGCCTTCTATAGGTTACATGCTAGGCTACAGTCTAAATTATTTACCAAAGCTGGTGAATAATTCACACTGTTTGTCACAGCATGATGAAGATTTTAAGTCAATACATGTTTCATTTTTTTCTTGCCTACTGGTTCACAGAATAACTTAATAAATTATTATAAACAAATATTTTCACTTAAAGAGTGTTCAGTTTTCCCCATGTTCTCCCTGCGTCCCTCAGTATTTAGCAGGATGTCTTCTTTTTATAATAATAATTTCTTTATTTTGTTCATGTCATAACATGATACAGCAGTTTGTCCTTTTTTTTTCTCACTTCTCTTTAGAACAACAAAACAAAAACAAAAACAGAAAAAAAAGTAAAAAAAAGACAAACAAATTAAGTATGCATTTTTTTTTCTTTTTTTTCATGAACAAAAAAGGAACAAGAAGAAGAAAAATCTTATAATTCTTGTCCCTTTTCAAATGTGCTGAAAGG
>JAVDPK010000904.1:371044-394949 GCA_034780415.1 Cichlasoma orientale | reverse complement strand
AGTCAACCTGACTCATCATTCACATCTTGTTTACTGGAAACTCCTCCTCACCCCCGCCCCCCCCCCCCCTCCCAAATTTCAAAATGTGAGTTCAACTTAACTTTGTCCTAGCGTGAACTTTCTCTATGTTAAAAAAACAACTGCAACCCTTGCTAAAATAAGAGCGCTGCAACAGTACACACTACAAGGCCAGGCCTGCAGAAGGACTTGCTCAAGTTTACTTAATTTAATCTGGAGGCAGTTTCTCAATTAAAACAACCCCTCCCCCCATCACCATCCTCAGACTAATGGTAGCCACCAACCCTCTCCCTACTCTCTTGACCTCAATAGCTTAATAGCCTGGATACAACCCTGTGCGTTCGCTTTTTGTTCTGGAGAAGAAACTCTCTGTGCTCGAGTTTTCCTGATGGGTCCATAAAAGTACACTCATAAAACACTAGACCTCTTTTACAAAGAGCTACTGTGCATGCTTAAATACTTACATAGATAGTTTCTTAAACCTAATAACTTTGAGTAAACAGTATATTAATCTCTGTGATTGGCACACATTTGATAATACTCGTATAAATAGGATTTTTTAATGAGATTAGCTGCCACTAAAAAATATTTTTCAACTTTATGGTTCCAGTCTGAAAAAAATTCATAACAATTCATTCTGTGAAACATCTGTGATCAAAATACAGAATCTGATCTTCAACTCCCCAATACTGATCAATAGTGAGCAGGTTTTCTTTCTTTTTCTCCACTTTCTACAGCCACCTCTCCAACAGCCCCAAAAAGGTTAAAGAAAATGAATTTTCCACATCAGCTCCTCGCGCTGTAACAGAGAGCCTTCCATATGGCTCTCGACCTCTAAAGTCAATACTGAGGCTTTCTGAGAAGAACAGGCCGATACCTGTTATGAAAGCTGGATAAGAAAATACGGATGAAGGTGTGCCACATGAGAACACTGAATTTGGGCCAGCAGTTCTTTCCTGTCTGCAGTTGTCAAAGTAAAGTGAACCTTTCGGGAAAGCTCTAATGCCTTCTACCATCTGAAATGCAGGAAATCAAGGAAACGTGACCTTTGGTGATTAAAGATGCACTGAAAATTACTGTAAATCTTTTCACTGTTGAGCGGATGCTGGACCAAACATAATCTCTACAGATCGCAAAACAACTGCATTTAATGCGTCCCTTGAAGTTGATTGGTAATGTTCTCGACCAATTTTTAAGCTCTGGCGGCTCTACTAAGTGTTTCAGTTAACATGTAGAAACCAAAGGCCGTTGTTCCATGTACTGCAGAACAGGATGGCTAAAACAGTACCAACAGTAACCAACAGTAACCATTAGTAACCAGCAGTAGCTATTGTACATGATGAGAATATCAGCTTTCTTTTAAAGATGCACAGATTGCAATGTTGTTGGCCAATACAGATTTTTTGGATTTTTAAAAAGTCTGACCCGCTAATTCTGATTTTCTTTTCTAAGAACTGGCAGCTGAATAAACATAAAACCCCTGAATGCATGACACCCCCGGCGGAGTGTTTATTTGTAGTTGTGGACCATTGACTTCTTCGCCTTTGGTACTGAAGCTAAACCATCCGAGAATGCTCTAAAACTACAGAGCTCTCTAAACAGGATGACCTGACAGAGAAAAGTCTGTGTGTGTGTGTGTGTATGTGTGTGTGTGTGTGTGTGTGTGTGTGTTTATGTGTGCATCGGTGAAGCTGAGGACCACAACTGAGGAACTTTACTTCACACTCTGTGCGTGAGCTCCTTTTTTCATTTTCAACCACGGACTTGAACTCTTGAACTCTTGAACAAAAGCACAGATGGCAAACATCTTCACAACACCGACAACACACACGCCGCACTTACAAGAAATACTGCAAATAAGTAAATTCATTCAGAAACACATTTAATGCTGACCAAACTTCACTTCGCTGCTGAGTTTTAGTTTGGAAACAGACAAGACTTTTGCCGACATCTGTGCTCGCTGCCTTTCATTAGTCGCAAACAATGAGACAAAAGTTTATAACGTGGCTCACAATCACATTTCTGATTCATCCTTCTTGTAAGCGTACTCCTTTTCTATTCCCAGCAAATCATTAATGCTCCAATCTGATGCTGTTCTTTGCAAAAAGCTCCCAATCTATGTTTCCTCCCCCATCAGAACCACTCTGAGTAACACTACCCCCTCATCAAGTTTCTGGCTTTAATTCATTCCACTGCAGTTATTCTTTCATAATACTTTCTATAAGCAATCGAACTTCTGCTTGTTTACACAGGCACACCCATTGCTATAGCATGCATGGTGGCTGTAGCTCAGGAGACAGAGCAGGTCATCTGTGGTTTGATCCCTGGCTGCTCCTGACTGCGAAAGTATCCTTGGGCAAGATACTGAACCCCAAGCTGCTCTCTGATGTATCCATTAGAGTATGAATGGTAGATAGAAAGCACTTAGGAAAGAAGTAAAAAGAAGTTCCTGTATGAACGGGTGAATGAGGCATGTTGTATAAAGTGCTTTAAGTGCTCAAAGTAGAGTGGAAAAGTGCTATATAATGCTATATAATAATCAATACATTTACCATTTACATGCCTGCTGTATGTGAGTATGGTCAATGTGAATAATTGCATAATAAATAATTACAGGCATGTCAGTATAGGGTAACTAGTATAGCATCAGAACCAACTCCAGATGTTAGAGTCGCAGAAGTAATAACCAGATCTAACATAAAAAAAGGCAGAATGCTAAAAACACTACCATGTGCCCCAAAGGTGTTATTTTTCCACAGATTATTACTAAATGTAAAGTAGTAAGAGTGCAGTGGCTGATGAAGAAAGGTGGGGCTGACTTTACTGAGCAAACACAGAAAGGCGCACAATAAAACTTTGTAGGCTAGTCCGCAGCTGTCGGGATCCTGGATCTGTGACCCAGCGTTTTCTCTTTTGGGCTTTTATTTCTTTTATGGAAAGTCGCTGTTTGATTCTCAGTTTGTTGTGGTTTTGCAATTTTGGGTTTTGTATACATTCAGAGAGATCCAGGATGGTTTCTTTAAGGTTACATTCTCAGGTTATTGTTGTTTTCTGGCTCGTGTTCTTAGTTATGGTTTATTTGTATTTGATTCCTTGTTTTCCTGTGTTCCTCTGCCTGCTTCCCCGTGTTGTGTCAAGTCTATGTTTCTGTTTCCCTGTTTACTCACTTCATGCTTTATTTGGCCAGTCCCTTGTTACATGTGCATTGTGTTCACTTTTGCTTCGCCTTGTCGCGTTAGCTTAATTCAGTCGCCTGTTCCACTCTCCCCTCGTTACCTATATATGGTCTGCGTCCTCCTCAGTTCTTTGCCGTGCCGTCGTCAAATGCTCCCCTTATGCTGTGTGCGCTCCCATCAGTGTGTTTGCCTTGTTAAATGAGATTCCTAGTTTGTTTGGCTGGCTCCAGTTTGCACTTTGTTGATTCAGTGTGTTACCAGCAATAAAGCTGAGTGTTTTGAGATTAAGTCTTTTCTTCAGAGTCCTGCACTGGATTCCAATTCCTGCCTACCACACAGCGTTCCATTACAGCAGCACATAACCAGTCGTGATGATTTATGCCCATGAAGTCCAAGACATAAATTGAAAGTTATCCAAACTTTCCTTATCTTACCCACTGCACCTGTGTGCCATGTTGACACAGAGTTACATTTACTTTGAAAACACATCAGATCTCAATGGGAAAAAAAATCATACTGGATATCTACACTGATATGGACCGAGTAATGTGTTGGGAACAAAAGGATGCCACATCGTTTGATGGAAATGAAACTGATCAACCTACACAAGGCTAAATTCAAAGACACCCCAAAAATCAAAGTGAAAAAATTCTGTGGCAGGCTAGACCATTTTAATAAAATTTCATTGCGGCAACTCAAAATGGTACTCAGTAGTTTGTTTGGACCCTACGTGTTTGTATGCATGCCTGACAATGTCGAGGCATGTTCCTAATGAGATGACGAATGGTGTCCTGAGGGATCTCCTCCTAGATCCTGCCCAGGGCATCACTGAGCTCCTGGACAGTTTGAGGTGCACCCTGGCAGCATCACATGGATCTAAACAAAGTGTCCCAGAGGTGTTCTACTGGATTTAGATCAGGTGAGTGTGGGGGCCACTCAGTGGGATCAATTCCTTCATCTTCCATGAACTCCCTGCATACTCTGTCATGATCCTGGGTCTACAATCCAGCACTTTGTTTCCCAGTTTTGTTTCCCTTTTGAGATTCTTTTACTGTTATTTTTTCTGGTTTTGCTGTGTCATGAGTCATGGTGTTAGTTTTGTTTGTGTCTTCAGGCCTTCTTAGTTTAGTTATTGAAAGCTATCCAAACTTTCCTTATCTTACCCACTGCACCTGTGTGCCATGTTGACACAGAGTTACATTACAGTTAATAAACTGCTCAAAAAAATTAAAGCAGCACTTTGAAAACACATCAGATCTCAATGGGAAAAAAAATCATGCTGGATATCTACACTGATATGGGCCAGGTAATTTGTTGGGAACAAAAAGATGCCACATCATTTGATGGAAATGAAACTGATCAACCTACACAGGGCTAAATTCAAAGACACCCCAAAAATCAAAGTGAAAAAATTCTGTGGCAGGCTAGACCATTTTAATAAAATTTCATTGCAGCATCTCAAAATGGTACTCAGTAGTTTGTTTGGACCCCACGTGTTTGTATGCATGCCTGACAATGTTTTATTTTCCTAGCCTCCTGTTCCCTGTGCATTATGTCTAAATTTGCTTCCTTTGTCTCATTAGTCTTATTCTGTTCACTTGTGTTCCCTGGTATTTCCACTCCCGATTCATTACCCCTTATGTATTTATTGTCCATGTTTCCTCCTGTGTCTTTGTTGCGGTGTTGTCGGAAGCGCGTGGTTGTAGTTGTGTGTTTTGCCTTTTCCTGCCTGAAGTTCCTTCTGTTTGTAGATTACGTTCCCTTTGGAAGGATTTTGTATTGTTTTGCTTGAAAACCATAAAGTAATAAAGTCAAGCCTCTGAAAGCCTTCTGAGTCTGCGTTGGGGTCCACACTTTGCCTGCCACACAGCCCGTTCCGTGACACTCTCATCACATGAGGCCGGGCATTTTCGTGCACCAGGAGTAACGCAGGACCCACTGCACCAGTGCAGGATCTCACAGTGAGTCCAAGGATTTCATCCTGATACCTAAAGGCAGTCAGGTTACTGTTGCCTAGCCTGTAGTGGTCTGTGCATCCCTCCATGGATATGCCTCCCCAGACCATCACTGACCCACCCCCAAACTGTCAAACTGGTCATGCTGAATGATGTTACAGGCAGCATAACATCTCCAGACCCTTTCACGTCTGTCACATGTGCTCAGGGTGAACCTGCTCTCATCTGTGAAACGCACAGGGCACCAGTGGTGGACCTGCCAGTTCTGATACACTACGGCAAATGCCAACTGGGCTCCACAGTGCTGGGTAGTAAGCACAGGGCCCACTAGTGGGTGTCGGGCCCTCTTCCTGTTCCTCCTTGCACAAAGGAGCAGATACCACTCCTGCTGATGGTTTAAGGACCGTCTACAGCCTTGTCCAGCTCTCCTAGAGCAACTGCCTGTCTCCTGGAATGCCATGCTCTTGAAACTTTACTGGGAGACCCGGTAAACCTTCCAGCAATGGCACATATTGATGTGCCATCCTGGAGGAGTTGGACTACCTGTGCAACCTCTGTAGGGTCCAAGTATCACCTCATGCTGCCAGCAGTGACACTGACCCTAACCAAAAGCAAAACTGGTGAAAAAACAGTTAGAAAAAATGCCTCAGGTGGCCTCCACCTGTGAAACCCTTCCTGTTTTGGGGGTTGTCTCATTGTTGCCCCTCTAGGGCACCTGTTGTTAATGTCATTAACACCAAAGTAGCTGAAACTGATCAACAACCCCCTCTGCTACTTAACTGACCAGTCTGTGTTAGTTACCAATAGTCATCTGTAACTAATGTGATTTCTAATGATAAGTAATATCACATTTGCCAACTTTAATTGGAATATGCTTCCATGTGAGCATATGTATAAGCTTAACAAACTCAACAAAACCAGCAGGCTGTTTTCTGAACTGAAAAGATCAATCACATTTGCTTACATTATACAAAGTAATGCCACAGTCCTACAACCTGTTGACAATGCCCCTGCATTTTTCAAGCTTTGACTATCAGCAGTTAACATGAGAGCGCCAGTTCATTTACTATTTGGTGATGGTGATGAAAGGGGTGTTTTTTTTTTTTTTTTTTTAGCATGGTCTTTAATGTTGCCAAACTTAACAATCACACTAGCAGACCTACAGTTTGTGAAAATGTTGAATTTGCTGACAACAACATCTGGAACACATAAGAGTGCAGCATGTAAACACAGACCGTAAGATCACAGGACCACCACTTAAACTGGAACACCAGCATTAGGAATTCCTTTGCAACCGCTTTTCCTAATAAACATGTCTGCATGGAGTCCACTGAAATCCCCTCATGGTGATATATTTTTCAAATCTTTTGTGCACAAGTTATTATCTTGTGAGCTATTTTATTACATTCCCGTATGAAACTGGTGGCTTAGTGCATCTTAAGATGTTCGAGAGGCATAATTTAAAGTAAATGAAAGGTTACATTTAAAATTGTTGTTTTTAAGCCATTATCTTTTGTGGACATGAAAATAACTTGTTTGCACAAGAGAACTAACTTGTTAGGACAAGATATAAATGTCACGTTACATGGGATCAATAGGAATTTCTTTGGATCAACAACTTCAGCACTCTGAGTAAAGTCATGTGCATGCTAATACAACGGGAACTGACTGAGGCAGTGTAACTGTAGGGAAGAGAAAGTGCTGATTGCATAGTACAGGCTACTTAACCCATAACAGGCCATTTATGGCCCATCCCCCTCCACCTCATGCGATGCAGCCTCTTGTGTGAGCCACTCCTTCTGGGATACACAGCCCATCACTGTCTGAACAAATGACGAGTCATTACAGTCACACTTTGATCTACTACTGCCCGCTTTTATTCAGTTTAGCACATGTAGAATCCCACTGTAATTCAGCCAGATTTCTGATGGGAATAAATTAAGCATTATTTTTAATGACTAATGATGGTGGATGAACGCAGTCAAACAACCAAACTAGTGAGCTTAGTCTTGTAAAATCTGCATAGAGGGTATGTGAATTAGTAAGGGTCACACACACAATGCCATCATTTTAGTGTCCTCCAACATTCTCAATACTCTCCTTGTCCGCAGCAGCGCTTTCACAGGAAAATGCACGTCATCAATCAGTCAAGCATGAACTTTACAAAGTGGAAGAATATGCATTTTTTTTCTCTTTACCTTTTTCAGGCGGTTGTGCATTAATGTGCGGAACACCTGCCCCACAACCAAGCCAATCCCAACCGCGAGCAGGACGGCGCAGGTGATCCCGACCACATAAATCGTGCAGGACCTTCGCGTCATGTTGGCAGGTGCCAGGAAAGAGAGAGAGCTGCGCGCGGGACTCTTGAAGGATGGATGGATACTGTCCGTGTCCTCCCACTGCGCGCACAGAAATAGGAGCTCCGACCTTGACTTTCCCCTTTGGGTTTGTTGAAAAGTTGCAGAAAAGTTTCTTCGGGATTATCTCCAAGGCGTGAAGTGTTTATTTTGTCCCCACGCGTTTCTAAGTTACACAGAACTGCGGGGAAGTTTGGTGACTTGTCGTTAATAGTGAAAGGTTTATTTTTGACTACCACAAGGTCCCCCTCAGTGAGCGGCGACCTTAAAATAAAACATGTGCCACGAGTATTTGTAACGGGCTATAAAGTCGCCCGCTCCCTCCCTCCGGCCGAGGAGAGCGCTGATTGGTTTATACGTTTTACGAGCCCGCAAGCATGTGAGCGCGGGTGTGTGCGCCGTGAGCGCACCACCACCCGCGGAGCAGCAACCCTCAACTTACATACCGCTGATAGCGCAGCTGCAGGCGACTGCTTCCACTTTACTGTAACTGATGAACAGCTGAGTATGAGGAGTTTTATGACTTAAAGTCATTTATCTGTTAGCAGTTCAGAGCAGAACAGGTTGCCCCAATGAGGTGCAAGTATCAAACTAGCGATAATCATAAGTTGTTTATTTATATTCCTGTTTGCAGGCCGTCTTATCTAGAAAACACGTTTCCTCTAACGCGCAAGCTTTACTATCAGTTGACACCAAAAACCTGGCGAGGCAACAAGTCGCCCGCTTTCTCTGAAGATGCGAGCTATGCGGTTCATTTGCTGTGAAGCCATTCATGCAACACTTCCGGCCACTGCTTTTTATTAAAAGCCCTTCACCTTGCTCAAGGGCAGATAAGAAACGGGAAAAATTATAGTTTACAAACACGAGAATAGGATGCATGAATATGTTCTAATTATCCAGGTAACTTTTAAAATCAAGGTTTGCATGTAGATTTAAAATAACAAAAACACTACAGTATAACACGGAAACACAACATAATCACCAGGGGTTCAGGTAGAACATCACAAGCATGTGTAAATGTTTTACAAAAGTTTCAGCGGTCATTAAGAAATTAGAGCTTTTTAACTTGCTACCAGAAGCTCATTTCACGGGCATTTGCTAGTTTAAACCATTAAATTCTGATCTTGATTAATTTGCTTTTAGTTTTTCCATTATCCTATGATCTGTATTAATAAAGTTAATGGTAAAGTTTATTTGTGTAGCACTTTTCAAAACCAGCGTTACAAAATGCTTCACAGAGGCACGGAAAAAAGAACAAGTTAAGAGGAAATTTTAAAGCAATTATAAATCAATTAAACCGGGCCATGCAAAACTCAAGTGCAATATTAAAATTAGAATAAGATATATGATTCCAAATCTTAGTGAATAACTTTAAATGAACATAAAAATCTAAGTTAAAAGAATAAAATAAAGTTAAACTATATCCCAGCAGTGTGGATCCGTGAATCAATGACTTGTTCACTCCTGGCATACAGCTTCATGTCATTCATGTGCAGGAGGTGGCTGATGGTTGCTCCATTCCATAGTCAGTATCTGTAGCCAGTCTTGTCAATGATCTGGCTGAGGGGATTCAGGCCTATGCAGAACAGTAGTGGGGACAGAGCATCTCCTTAGTAAATCCTGCACTTGATGAAGGCTCTTGGGGTCCTGTTGAAATTATTTAGTTCTCAGCATTCCAGGATCCATGTGTGCGGCATCGAGTCATATGCTTTCTTGTTATCAACCCAGGCGGTGCACAGGTTGGTCAGTCTGGTCTCAAAGTTTCGAATGACAGCTCTATCTACCAGTAGCTTGTGTTTTGCTCCTCTGGTGTTTCTTCCAGTTCCTTTCATGGCCCTGCTCATGTATTGAGCCATGTGCCATCATCTTAGTCGCTTTGATGCCTGACAGGAGCATCCATGTTGAGGCAGGTTATTGGCCGGTAGTGGATGGGACCGGTCCTATCTTGGGATCCTTGGGGACCAGGACTGTCCGGCCTTCAGTCAGCCTTTCCAGGTGTGTCTCATCCATTAGGAGCTGGTTCATTTGTGCTGCCACAGGCACTCATGCAATGCAATTAGCTTCTTTAGCCAGTAGGAGTGGATCATGTTAGGGCCTGGTGCTATCCAGCTCTTCATATTTGAGACTCTTTCTTGGATGTCTGCCACTGTGATGGATCCTGTTCAGGGAGGTCCCTGTGGTCTGCTCTTAGATCCACTAACCACTGATCATTGTTGTTGTGTGGTGCATACCTCATTCCTCCAAATTTAATTTCAGTTAAGCTCTCAGCCAGATGAGCAATGCACCCTCACTGACACAGTGCCATATAAGAAAAAACAAATGAACGTCTCAAGGCCTAGATTATTCCATTTATCCGCCTTGTGTGTAAACAGTGTTCATAAGGTGAGACCTTGATCCTATAATTCCAGTTACTGAGAAGGGCACGCATTCCTGGTGAAGGTTTTCACAGTGTTCTGACAGTCCTCCTGTGTGTGCTTACAGACAAACAGTGACGGTGCCCCCTTATCTCCCAGATGGTTATCCCACTCTGTTTGAGTGATTGTTCCAGTGTGTTCATGAAGCCAATGCTTTCTCTTTGTGTCCAATTTACATGTTTTCTCCTCATATCAATTTGCATTCACCAGTTATTTTACAGAACCCTAAACATTAGTGATGATGGAGACCAGCTTTAAAATGCTGAGTTATCTTTGCTTAGAGACAGTCTAGTATGTGCTGCATGTTTGTGTACCTAACAACAAATTAACAATACACTGCTGTAATAACACAAGCCACCAGCTGCTCTATTTGTTTTCAGAGACTTTTTTTTTGACATTCTGGGCTGCAGCTTTGCTGCCAACACATTTGAGGCTGGGCAGCAAAATGAATTATTGATGCGTCTGACTACTTTCAACTTCAGCAATAACTCAGATTCACCTGATGCAAATTGAAGTCCGTCATCTGTCATTATCCTTTAGGCATTTGTTTTGCTGGTTGCGGTGCACTGCATTTGAATTATGTCAGGCCAGAGCGTGTATCCATCCATAACAGACATCTGTTTAACATCCCAGGAAAACTGAAGGTGTGTCCTCTCCCAGATGCAGAAATCATACTCTGTAATATATGTGTTCTATACATTACTGCATATTCAATAACCTTACCAAATGCACACCACTAAAGAAGGGCTCTGGAGAAAGCTTTCATTCACTCAAATGGCACATAACTCTGGAAGAAACCTGCTGTGATTTTTTTTCTTTTCTTTTTTTTTTGACCCTGAAACACTTGAGGATTTCCGTGCTATTCAGTTAGTTTATACTAAATCTCACTGTTGCAATAAATCCAGCTAAAAATCAGGGACATAGGCTGACAACTCCCACTTTCTGCTGTAATCCTGTCATAGGGCTATTTGAGTGGCACAATTAGGCATGAACTTAACATAGTAACTCAATAGATGGAGAACTAACATGAGTTTATTAGTAACAGCTATTAGTAGTAGTGGGAGTTCCTGCTTTAGAAACATGTGAATTCCCTTTACTCTAGTGCCATTTCCCAAGTATGACACACGGCATTGGCTGAAGGCACATTCTCTCTGTAAGCTATCAGTTTACAGGCAGATCCATCTAATGGTTGTTTATATTCTGTGCCGAATCTGTAATTCACATGTATAATCACCCTGCATTCGTCTTAGCTTGCTTTCTTCCAGATCACATTCCAGAGCGTCGTTTGTGAAACTATTAGCTCCTGGCAGTGCATGTATTGCTCTGATCCCTGGTACCTGTCATAACTGGGATGAAACGCCTCAGGTATTTTTTCATATGAAGCCACTCCTCTAGCGCTAACCTGTTTAAACGAGACAGATGAAGTTTGGACCATTTGCTGTGATACAACAAAATTTAGTGTTTCTGCCAGAGTTGAAGATGATTATATACGTTATAAGATGGTTTCACAGTGTCTAGTATGCAAAAGAATGTGAATTTAATTTGGTGGCGAATGAGATTAATTTGTCCTGGATGTGACTGTTTGCAAGCCTCCTCGATTTCTCGATGGATTTTTAATTCTTATTAGTTTGCGCCATACGGACAAAACGTATCACTTTCTTTCTGTGCTTCACACATTAGAATCGCGATGGAACCAGATGAGCTACAACATTACCGATGTTCTGGTTTATTGTTAATGATTAAAATAAAGATAAGGACTGTGGTATGTGGGGCATGAACTTTTTTTCCTTCTGATGTGGGGCATGCCAGAACCACAGCATCCGACACTTTTCAGGCACATCAATTTGTCTAAAGCTTTTTACAACATAAGTATTACTTCACAATGTGACATTCAGCACACTTGGGCATCTTTTTCCTTATTTTGTCCTGATTTCGAAAGTCTTTGTCTAACTAGTAAGAAATTTTAAATCAGGTCATGGTTAATACTGATATCCTACTAATACCTTCCATAAAATAGTAGCGCGAACCTGTTCATAGATGGAAGTTTGACTTCTTGATCGCAGTAAGGTTGGATCGTTTGCTCTGACACAACAACATTTTGTCTATTTGCATAGATGATTATATACATTTATTTACAAGTTTCCATCACTCTATGGATGAGAGATGCTTGAAAAACACAATGAATACTATAAATCTCTCCGTCTCCAGCACCCGACAAGAGTGACATTTGAAAACTTATATCAATTTTAAACCAGAATGTAAAAAAACTGCTTTATGAGGATGTGCTCAAAAAAAAAAAAAAGCAATGCATTAAATTGGGTGCAATAAAAATAAAACCAGTGAAACAATGCTGCACCCATTCTGATCACATTAGCTGGAGGCTTCCGCTTCACTGAATTACTTTGTTTTAATAGAAATGGCCCAGTAAAGGTGATGAGACCTTTAAGATGGGAAGGGTTACTAAAATGACGATACGAGGGCATAAGTCGTGCTTGGAACTATATCAAATTTCCTCCCTGAGCATAGAAACTTAAGTGCTTCATATAGAGGATGCAGACAACAATAAAAGCCTCTGAAGTTGCTTGTTCAAGGAAAATGGGAAAACTGCCAGTGATCTAATCTGCCACTTTATATGTGATGCAATGTATTTGTGTCATAGGAAGGTTCACAGATTAAGTTATATTAGGAAGTGCAGTCATCCTTCTCCAGCATTACAGTCCTAATGTAAGTGTGGCTTTTTAAATATCACTGCACTTTGGTTGCATTGACTTTAAAGAGGCACTTATCACATGAGCAGAATTAAATTCTCAAGCACGTGTCTGAGATCAATCACCTTCCTGTAAGAAGCTCACCACGAATGAATCATCCTGAAACTTTACTTGCGTGCGGAGCTCGTGCTGATGTGTTGATTTACAAAAGCAAAGCTTCTTGGTAACCACTGAAAACCGAATGTGCACCGTGTTGCTGCACTAAGTTGCCTGAAGACCTCTTGTGCTTTTCTTATGTAAATGTGAACATTTTCAATATATGTTTTTACACTGAAAGAAAAAAAAATTTTTTTTGGTTACTGTGCGGTAGTTCCTTTACTGTCTGTCCCAAATCGCAAAGAAGCACAACACTGCAGGCCTCATGAAGGACTATCATAACTCATGTTCAGCTCCTCCCATCAGAGTATGGGTGTTTGATTTTTACTTTCCTCCCTCCAAGGTGTGTGTGTGTGTGTGTGTGTGTGTGTGTGTGTGTGTGTGTGTGTGTGAATCCTGAATACATCTTTGAAAGCTAAGGCATGTTTCTGATATCTTTGTTGTTAGCCAAGAGCATTTTGTAGATAGCTTCGTGAAAATTGTGAATATTTATACGCTGTATATATCAAGCACTGCAGCAGTAGTAGGAGTGAGCACAGGTTATAGAATTGCCTTTTATTTCCCTTTTATTTTCAGTTAGGGAAGCGTAGGGAACATTAGAAACACTTGTTTGTTGTTTTAGCATTGTTCACAAACAAAGAAAATAAACTGCTACTTAGCATCTTCAGTGTTTTCTGTGTTAGTGGCCTTTAATTGGGAGTGGTTGAAGTGGGGAGTCACACTTCATCATATGTCCAGGTTAGACCTAGGCCAGGGACATACAGGATATACAGTCAAATAATGCATTATTATAATAAAACACTGATTACATTGTATTTAAAATTGTAATACCATTATGTGTTTCAGTGTGGCTTTTTTGAGACATTTAACAGTGTGATATTTGCCTCACATCTCTTACACTGAAATCAGACATATTGTTAGACATAAATAGTTATCTGATATTACCTGATATTAGAAATGCAAACCCAGTTCTCACCAAGCTCTGATGCTGTGTAAAATGTAAATTAAAAACAGAATGCGATGATCTGCAAATCTCATAAACCCAAATTTTATTCACAATAAAACATAAAAACAGACCAAAAATGTTTATACTGATGTATTTTACTATTTCATGAAAAAATTCACGGCAGCAGCACAACTAAAAAAAAAAAAAAAAAAAAAAAAAGCTGGGACATGGCCACATTTACCATTGTGTAATATCCCCTCTTTTAAAACCAAAACAAAGCAGTCAACATCTGGGAAGAGCAGCTGCTGGACCTTTGGGAGAGGAATGTTGTTCCATTCTTGTCTAATATGGGATTCTAGCTGCTCAACAGTCCTGGGTCTCCTTCGTCCTATTTTTCACTTCATGATGGGCCAAATGTTTTCAGGTGCTGAAAGGTCTGAACTGTAGGCAGGTCAGTTCAGCACCTGGACTCTTCCACTATGAAGCCATGCTGTTATAATAGACTCAATATGCAGTTTAGCATTGTCTTGCTGAAATATGCAAGGCCTTCCATGAATAAGGTGTTTGGATGGGAGCACGTGTTGCATATACCCTTCAGCGCTGCTGGTCCCTTTCTGGATATGCAGGCGCTAATGCACCCCCAAAACATCAGAGATACAGGCTTTTGAACTTAGCACAGAGCCTAACTGAGGTATACTGTAATTAAATCATGAATTAACTGTGATGACAAACTGTGAACGGTCCCTTTACTCTTTAGTCCAAAGGGTGAAGCGTCCATGTTTTCCACAAGGAACTCCAAATTTCAGTTCCTCTGACCACAGAACAATGTTCCACTTTGCCTCAGTTCATGTTAAATGAGCTTTGGCTGGAGAAAACGGCAGGATTTCTGGATCATGCTCACATATGGCTTCTTCTTTGCATGATAGATTTTTAACCTGAAAAAAACATTACCGCAGACTCTCACAAACATTTTGACTTCCCTGCTTCTCGTTCACACAGAAGTAAACATGCCAGCTACTTAATGTCTTGTTTTTCTACTGAGGCACTTTGCTCAGCCTTGAAAGGCACATGCCTTTGCCATTATTAGTCTACAACTTCCTTTGTAAGTCCGCAGGGTTTTGTCATACAGCAACAGCCGCTTTGAGAATGCAAATAACATGGCTGATAAACCGGTACGAATGCAAACACAGACATAATATACAGCAGCTTCAAAGAAGAACCCTATTGAAGAATAAACTCCAGAGCCCTTTTCATGTGTTGGCCTAATTTTATTAATAGGCTTTAGGAAATATATCTATTGTCTTATACTGTCCCCCTGCAGTTTGCATTGTATAGGCTACAGTGAGCTGAACTCCTAGAACCAGCTATGTATAAACATCAAGCATGTTACACATAACAGGAAAATGTATCCGCTGAACACTCAGCTTCAATAGCATGTTCTGCCTTTGAAATGCCACTGTGTAGGGAAACAGTGCCAGACATAACAGGATATATACATTTACACTTGAACCACAGCAGAAAGACAATCTCAAGTTTATTAGACAGTAGTTATATAAATATGTGTTTAAGGTGTCTAAGGATTTATTAGTCACACATGCTAAAAAAAAAAAAGTGATCGTGAACTTGATCATAAAAATATGAAAACAATTACATTTTCTCGAGAATTTCTTTGCTTGTCTCTTCTGGGAAGTCATTTCCGCTTCCATGTGTCTTTCGAATTAAGAGGAATGTATGAAAAAGTGCTGCACCGCCGCGTTAAAAGAGACCAGAGTCCAGATTAGACATGGAGCACCATCTGTTTCCCATATGTATATGGTGAAGGCTAGAGGAACGTGGAAACATAGTCATTCAAACGAGCGCATTTCACTGGAAGATATTCATTTAATTAGTTGTTATTGTTTTTTGTGAGATGCAGAAAAGTTCAGCTATGTGCATGTGTGGGTTATGGGACTAATTCATTCATAGCTTGCTTATCATGAAGCTGTCCAGAAGCTGTCCAGCCCATATCAACTCGGCCTCCTAACCCTGCAAGAAGTTAGGACACAGACAGTGTAAATACAAAACGAATGCAAAATCTTTAAAGCCTTTAAAAAAACCCTGTTATTAAGGATTGTAATTTTTTTTTGTGTTTGTACGATTTGTACTGTTTGTACTGTTGTAGATGCTAGATAAAAAAAAAAAAAGTTAATGTGAAAAATGAGTGCTTTGTAGGCCCACCATCCACCTGTGCTCTTCGGATAGGTATAGCTGCTCCCTTATTCCCAATGGGGTCACCATAGCAGATTGATCTGCTTGTGTTCTGACTTTATATCAAATGCTCTTCCTGATGAAACCCAACCATTCACCCAGGCCTGGAACCAGTACTAGGAGTACTCTAGCCCGTGAGCCCCTAAAACTGGGTTTGTGACTCCTCCCAGTCTCAAACCAGAGATTTTTTTTGTGTGTAAGGCAAATGTGTTAACCTCTGCTCCTCCGATGCACTTTGAATGCTTTGTTTTCAAATTTGAAGCTTGATTTATTCAAAATAAAGGGCAACCTCTAAATTAATCTCGCCAATGATTACATAGTCACCACAATATAATTAGTAAAGCCAATTTAGTTTTATAGGAATGGGATTTCTGCGAGGCAGAAAATGTGGCCTTGAGTAACATTTAATTGTTAAGCAATCTCAAGTAATTGTGTTTGACATTTAGTTGTTTTTATTAACATGGCAGTGATGCTCTGAGCAAGTTAAAATGACTTTCAACATGATTAAAAACAGCTATGCTGCCTTTTCTTCCTCTACACAGATCCTGTGTGCTCAGAAGAGGTCAGACATCCTTCTGTCTACTCCGGTGCCCAAATAACTGCGGTTCCTCCCACCTGCCTCTCCACCTGACCTTTCCCTCTTTTCCCAGGGGTTGAAAAAGTGGGTGTGCAGCAGCAGCACCAGTTGTCAGTTCTCCCATAGCACAACTCTTTGATCTTAGAGATATCCAACTCCAAAGTGCTCTCATTAGTGAGAGGGATCTGAGAGTCTCTGATAATGTTTAGATAATTATGTTACCAGGCCTTCTTACTAGCGACACAGAGAAATAGGAGTACACCTTACTATGACCTCACATCACCGGCTCTTAAAATAGAAGGTTAGTTCTATGATTTATAGTTGAGTGCTTTGAGTACACTGACGCCTTTGCACATCCTCGAGCTGCTCCTCTGTTACCCCTGAGGTCACCCAGGGCCTCTGGCCAGATGCTTTTGATTCCTGGCTGTGTTTAATAAAATAAATAGCATGACAAGCAGTGATTTAAACTGTATTCCTCACTGGCTTTCACATTATTTGGGTTGTGCGACAGTATTTCAAAAATATACTCTTTATGTAGGGTATAAAATATGAATTGTACAATGCTGTGAAAAAGGATTTGTCCCTTTGCTGATTTCTTAGTTTTTTGCACATTTGTCATTCTTCAATATTTCAGATCATCAAACAAATTTAATTTAATGTTAGACAAAAATAAAGAAAAAGGACAAAGCTGAGCCTCATATGTCTCAGTTAAGGTCAGAGTTCATGATTCAAAAATAAGAAAGAGACTGGGCACAAATGGCATCTGTGGGGGAGTTGAAATAATTATTCTCCTTTATTTAAAAGTGTAATCCATCCATCCATCCATCCATCCATCCATCCATCCATCCATCCATTCTCTTCCGCTTATTCTGTTCAGGGTCGTGGGGGGGCTGGAGCCTATCCCAGCTGACATAGGGTGAAAGGCAGGGTACACCCTGGACAGGTCGCCAGCCTGTCGCAGGGCCAACACAGAGAGAAAGACAACCATTGACATTCACATTCACACCTATGGGCAATTTAGAGCGACCAGTTAACCTAATCCCAGTAACTGCATGTCTTTGGACTGTGGGAGGAAACCAGAGTACCTGGAGGAAACCCACTCAGACACGGGGAGAACATGCAAACTCCACACAGAGAGGCCCGGGCCAAGGTGGAATCGAACCCAAGCCTTTAAAAAGTGTAATATTGCAACAAAATCTTTAGTTTTGAATGACCTAATGCACACAACAAACTAAACTGAAGCTGATGACTGATAAAGGCTCCTTTGAGCTGATGATAGTTGGGTTTAATTTGGCCATATGTGTAAGCAGTTGTCAGTCTGTGTGTGTTAATCCAGTTTATCACAGAAATGTGTAAGCGGTTATGAAAACGGATGGTTGACAAAAAGTGAAAGTTTTGTGACGCCTAGTGAAGTCAGGATCATCATCAATACTGTGCCTGTCCGTATGTTTAATGTTAAGACATCGTGAAGTTTTGTGATCCTCAAAGTTGCTAGATTTAATCATCTGGAAACTATGGGAAAAAATTTGATGGGAATCTATAGCTGAGTTGAATTATTTCAGTCAGACCTCCTGAAAGACTCAGATTGCCAAAAGCCTGTTTTCTTCTGTTCTATGTGGTCCTGCCATGTGTGGTAAAAGCGCTACATATACACTGCATGTTGGCTGTAACTGCAAGCTTCCAGCAAACCATGTTGTCATGCAATGTTGACTGCAACTCAGCCTCATCAGACAGGCGAGAGTAAAATCTAAACTGCATTAGTCTGAAAAGCAATCTGTATCCTCAGGAGGATTCAGTCTGTCTGTTTGGTTACCGGGTTCCCAGAGCTGGAAAATGTAAGCGCATGAAAGAAATACAATGAATAAGAATTCCTCTTCTGTCGAAGGCACCTGCCCTCTATTTCACTGTCACTGTCATTTCTTATTGTGTTCTGACTTTGGGGAAACATCTCACGTAGGACAGTCAAAACATCTGAAATCAGTTTTTATCAGACTTGGGAAAAAAAAACAAGACTTGGTGTCCTTGCTCTTCCTTCAGTGAGGAACAAATCCATGAGACCAGAGCAGCACTGCGACACGTTCTCAAGGCAAATATGTTAAAGGGAACTCTTTTTGAATGAGACTGTCAGCGATGTGATTCAAAGTTTATTTTAACATTGTTTATCTTGGCATGCAAATAGCTCGAGTGCTGTTTCCAGTTTACTATCCAAGAATCTGCCAGGCAGATTTACTGACAAAAATTCAACTATAAATCATGTCAGGCTTTTTTTAATGATGTGAAAAAACATCTCATGAACCTCATATTTGTTGGAATATCAGCATGTGGGCCGTCAGGTGTGCCTCACACCTTTAAATTTAAATCCGCGTTTTTTTTTTTGTCAGTGAACTGAAGGAATTTTCCACTCATCACCTCGCTCAACTTTGAGATCCTTACTCTCCGCTATACAGGATGCATCGTGTCCTTGGCCATAACACGCGTGTTTATCTCATTTCCCAATGTTTTTCCACGCAGTTTGAGGATACAGGGCAGGAAACATTGAAGGGGACTGCAGAACACCCCACCCATCACAAACAAAGGCGTAACAGGTTGATGCAATGCTATGCTACATTCTTAAATGAGACTGATGGGAGTTTTTTTTCCCGTCATAAATAATAATAATGTTTACTGATATGCTACTCTGTAACGTATTGCATTTTATTTCTGCAGTCATTACCTTGCATTTAGTGACTGCTATTTTCTCCAGATGACCTCTGACATGACACTGAGGAACCCCAAAATAGCTGGCACCATTGTTACATTCTGTCTGCATTTCCAATTAAGTTAGGGCCTGTTCTTTGTTTATGCAATACCAATTGTTTTTTCCCTGCTTAAAATAACTGCTGTCGGGTTACATAAAATTAATGTGTTATCTGTAAAGTACAGTTTGTCTTACTGCACACACACGCAACGTCTATATCTTAAAGAGCAAGTTTGTAATTATACAAACAAATTTTTACTGAGGTCTCCTTACCTGCTAGCTGCTAGACCTAGAAACACACACAGCAGGAGTGCCTTTGTGCAGTCTTAGCCACAAGAACAGCATGAACACAAATAATAAATGTTATACAATCAATTTATCATTTAATACAAATGAATACAAAAAAAAACTGAAGCTGATCCTCATGCCTATATATGTGCAAATATGTGGAGACTTTAATTTAATCTTGAGATGGAAAGCTATAAATGCAAAACACCAAATGAATGAAAACACAATTAATATCTTAATGGAAATCTACACTTTAGAGGTTTGTTTTCCTGGCATAGAGACATGTGGCTTACAACATGACGGATGGGGCGCACATCCTGAGCTCTGTGTTAAGGTCGCTCAAGGGGGATTTCTTTAAAGACAGCAAAACACATGAAAACAATAGAAGAACAATGACACACCTCTGTGTGCAAGTTGTGCTTGTAAACGTAAAATACCTGCATTTGCCTTCTTTTCTTTTTGTCTCAAGTGCAAAAATATATGTAGTGAAGCGGGCAGTATGTGCGTACTATTTTACCAATTCTCGTATTGTAAATTTTATCTACTTTTTAAATTAGTTTAAAGCAAAGTAACTCTTTCAGCAGCTGATGAAGACATTTTTGGTGCAGTCTACAGTCAGAGATGCAAGTCAGGAAAATGTAAATAAAATCCTTCCGCTGCACCGAAGACACTAAAAAGCTCCCGTGCTAGAGAAATATTAGCAATATTGTCACAGGATAAAAATAATTAGTTGTTAAAATGCTAATACACTATATATCAAACAGCACAAAACAAAAAAGAATCAATTTGCAACTGACTTGGTGTGTATTTCTTAACCCTGGAATAATTGTATCACATTTGATGCACGTGTTTTTGTGAGTTTTTGAAACACCTACATCATCGGTTTATTTTCCCTCTGAAAAACCTAAAACCAAAACACTTCTAAGCAGTAAACTGCAAAAGAGAGAGAGAGAGAGAAAGCCAGATGTAGCAAATATAATACAAGTAAAAGCTCATATATGCACATTAATATTTAATTTATCAGAAGATTCACTCACCAAACACTCACTCATTTTCTGGCAATTTCAAGGTTCAGGCATTACTATTACACAGCCAAATTAAGTTTAAGACAAACTTTATAATTAACTAAAGCTAGAGGTGCCTGCAGACCATCACTGCAGATCCCAACTAAGTGCTGCCTTCGGCTGTACATACATGAAAACACACTGTTTTCCTTAATCAATCAGCATTTCTACACCATCTTTAACCCATGAGCACATACAATGCTGCCTTTATGGCAGTCAGCAAAAAACCAAAAAAGCAACCAAACAAAAAACAGAGTTCAAGTATTATTTCAGTTCAGGTACCCTTTATTGATTTACATGTTATTCATTAGCTTTCTTTGGGGCTCGCTGTGCTTTCGAAGGCATACAAAGACAGGCACCTAACCATTTCTTACTTTTATAGTGCCGTGTGCACACCAGTATCAGATAAACAGAACTCTTTATAGCTCTGACGATCAGCTGAGTTTCTTGAGTTGGCCACCTGCTTCCTCTGTTCAATACCCCCCCCCACACACACACACCCAAAAGATATTAGAACCTGCAGCCATAAAGTCATAAATGCTTAAAAAGAGATAATTAGCAAATAAGCCAAATTGAACAACCTTATATTGGGCCACAGTTTTGCCAACAATTAACTTCTTTATAGCTGTAATCAAATAACCAGAGAAAGCGTGAGGGATCATCTGAAGGTCACATAAAGCGGTGACTAATGCAGCCTTGGTTTCCTCGTGCAGAGGTATCGGTCTCCCTCTTGAAAAAAAATCTAGAGAGAAAAGCAGAGACTCACTGACATCCTGGCATTGTCTTGGCATCCGATCTCTTTTACAGCAGCGAGGAAAAACATGCTATTGCTGTAAATTAAAGAAGCACGATCCAATTGCTCTGTTTCTTTGTCCATGTCTATTTTTGATTTGACTCATCAAGAATTACTTATAGTTGGTTTAAAAGGTTCTTTTTGGATGCTTTTAGCTGTCTGATTGTTACAGGTGAAAGATACTCAGGTAAACCACCTCTGACCCTGTTGTTTTGTGTGTACATACAATTATTTTGTAAAATGTGTAACTCATAGAACCGTAAATCATTACGAATGTCTAAAACAGGTGCACTCTGTGGCTCGGTGATGGCCCTTGATAACATTTTTTGCAGCCCACAAGCACAATCGGTAAACAATACATTTCTAAATCTAATCATCAATTTCCAATACTTCTGGTGTCGTGTAACTAACAATTATAAACCAGCACCAAATAATACCTCTTATCTGACATTACGGCAACACTAAAAGTGTTTAATGTTTAATGCATTTTGGTTTTGCTTTCCAAACCTCACTCGTGTGCAGGCTCCCTAAATTGGCACTCAGTGACCAAAGATTTGAGAACCTTAAACATAAAAATTAAAGTAATTCCTGGAAACTCCATTCAACTCATGCATTAATATTTTATACACATAATGCCTCCACTTAGCAATAGTTGCAGTCTATTATTAGATTTAGTGCACACGTGGGCTCTCCCTTCGTTTTTCCTCGGTGCAAAGTCCATGTTGACTGTTACCGTCATGCAGCAGTAAATACATTTGTGTGTTTGCACAACGAATTAAGAGCCTGGTCTGAATTGGCTTTTGTCCTGTGCAGAGCTCAGACTCAGAGTCCCGATGTCTACTGTTAAACTAAAATATAGCCAAGTCTCTTTTTTTGAGCTTAAGTGGAATTGTGAGTAAATTTGAGGAGCTAATACAAAAATAATCAATCACAGTACATCACTCTGGCCAGAAGTATCCGAACAGTACAACACTCACACATGATACACGATGTGCTTAGAGGTCGCTCCTCAACCACTTGCTGAGTCTGTTGCAAAGAACTTCCACAAAGTCCTTGTTCCATTTCACTGTTCATACTAAAGGTGTTAATGGGCTGTGCTTGAGATCTTCCTCAACAACCCCTTTCTCTGCAGACCCTGTTTCTGTAATGCTGAGGCGCTGGCATGATGAAACAGGAAAAGGAATTCCTCAAACTGTCTCCACAAAGCAGAAGCATCAAATAGTCTCGAGTATTTTTTTCCTGAGCTCTCTTTCATTATCCTGACGTTCTTGCACCCTAATCTTCGTTTTGGCACATCATCACGTCTCTTTATCCCATCTGTCTTATCCTTTGTCCTCAAACGTGGCCACGAAAAACATAAACTTTCAGCTCTCTGACGTGTTTGCAGGAGCATATCTTTAAAGGGGCTTGCGCTGCCCTGCATCTCTGCATGGGTCCATATGCCCATGCACACATTACTGTGCGGGGATATAATCAAATCAGAGACAACAAAAACAACAACGAGCTCAACTGCAGCTCTCAGATTAAATAAATAAACGCACGCACAGGTCAGAATTTCTGTGTTTCTTGTGCATCGTCACCGCCTCATCTGTCCGCAGGTGTCAACACTTTCAGAGATGCTTTCATCCCCTCATCGCCACAGAATGACAGTGGTTGATAGTTGCTGCTCTGCACACGCAGGAGGGCTTCAAAACCTGAAATACAAATAACGAAGAGCCGCACTGCTGCGTGTTTCAGCATCTGTTAATGTTGCTACAGGCTCACTGTCACTGTCACAAATTTGTATTTTTTAAAGCAGTCGGTCTTGGATATAAACTGATGAAATGCTTTTGTGTCCAAGCATACACTAAAGGTATGCTGTGCAACCGCTACTTGTAGTGATGTTAATAAGAAACTACATTATGCAAATAAAATTCCAGGCAGACTCTGCTAGATAGTAACTGGATTATTGCTGCTTAGGTGCAATTAATTGTGGATACATACTAAGAAAAACAGACTAGTTTTTTTATATATATGTGAAGAAAGCATGGTTGTCAGCTTTGAATGTGAAAGGCGGCTTTCTTTGCAAACTATCCTCAAGTAAAAGCAGTGCCAAGGAATGTTTTTATAGCTGCAGCTTTAGGATAAACAAAAGTTAAATGCAACACAAAAACACCTTGAAACACTTGATTATGATGAATTTTATGGGATACATACACAATGTGCCAGCGGAATTTTTGATTCATCTAAAAAAAATAAGCTTCTTGGTAAATAGAAAGATAACGCTTCTAGGAAAGAACATTTCATCAGAGTTAAATCCAAGCGTTCAAAATCTCCTGTGCTACTCTGTCCTACTTCACACAGCGCTTTGAAGCTCGCCTGCGCACTTAGAGGTGTGACAGAGAGAATTTTCTGCATGAACACACACACACACACACACACACACACACACACACACACACACACACACACACACACACACACACACAC
>JAVDPK010000904.1:343826-370944 GCA_034780415.1 Cichlasoma orientale | reverse complement strand
CACACACACACACACACACACACACACACACACACACACACACACACACACACACACACACACACACACACCCTTAACAGTACAGAGTTGTTTCTGTTATAGTTCTTGTCCTAGATAAAACACTGAAGTATCACCAGGTCTACTTCACACAATTATAAGGCCAGTCCAACAGTTTTTTTTAATACTTAGCCAACAGAGGGAGGCAGAGCTCTGCAGCATCCCTCACATAATCACATCAGATGAATCTAAACTCCAGCGTCTGACTTGCAGGGTGGCTGAAATCTGCTCTGGTTCTCACAGAATTTTTGCCAGCCTCTAAAAACGAGTCATTACTGAAAGGAGTCCGTGTTGCTTCTGCTCCAGCCGCTGAACAAAGACAACGTGTTGTTGTGGCGCTGTTGTTAAAGGGTACAGCATTTTGCCCTGCGGGAGCATAATTTGCCTCTTTGTGTGAGGTGTGTGGGTTTGCGGCTGCGACTGGATGAACATTCCTCAAGAAAGTGCAGCCAGTCAGACAGGCTATTCAGTTTTTCAAACCCAAAGAGCTGCTGTTACCAGAATGGCTCTAATGGCAACAGCACCCAGCTGTGACTAATACATGTTCATTAAAAAAAAAAAAAAAAAAAAAAAAAGGGCATTTCAGGCAGCATTGGTTTTGCCCATTCATTTTTTTCTTTAAATCAATACAAAATCGGGTCAGTTGACTTTTCCCATTACTGCACCTTACAGTAATTTGGCTCACAAACAAATTCATTAATCCTGATTTTTCTTTTAAGATAATTAAATCATGATGTGTGCTAACACCCAGATGATATCCAAAGATATCTTTACCTTACAATACAAAGCGCCATGAGGCGACTGTTTGTTGTGAATTGGCGCTATACAAATAAAGTTGAATTGAATTGAATAGATATCTCCATAATTCACAGAAGCTCCCTGAGTCATCTGAATGTAAAGTACTCCACCCGGTGAAAGATTAAATAACACACATCTGAGAATGTAAACCTCCCAGAAATACATGCCTTTGTTTGCTTCTGGCATGTACTAAATTCATCTTTGTGACCTTTCACAACATTCTTACCAGCAAAGCCTTGTTAGGGTTTCTAATGGCATTAATAACTAGTTCAATTATGAATACAAAGTTCTTTGGTAAAAGAGTACATGTATAATAATTGTAAAGGTACAAATTGTACAAATTATACAGAACATGATTTCCCTCTCGAGCAGCAGCCTAAAGCTACAGCGCAACATCAACTTGAAGTTACTTGATTTCTCCTGATTGCAGCACAAACTCTCTATCAGAGATCTGCTTATTCAAACTTTTCTCTTGGCTTCCTTATTTGAAGCTTAACTTCTTTGTTGCAGATATCCCTGCTTGAGTGAGAGATTTTGTACGGCAATAATAATAAAAGATCATTTAAGTGCAATTTGTAATTAGCTACTATGCAGCTGATAAATCTGGATTTTTTTTCCCCTTCTGTCTGCAGTTCTTGTTTTTAAAAAAAAAGGTCGCACCTTTTTCTTGTATCCAAATCCAGCTTCAACACGTAATGAGATTTATGAAATTACATTAACATTGAAAAAAAACCCCATAAATTTGTATCTGTACCGGCATTCGTTTGAGCTGCAAAAAGTTGACATTTACACTATTGCAGGGGTTTGCTCCACCATTCAGTAGGTACAGCCTTGACAACTTTGGGTAAATACACTATATTGTCAAAAGTATTCACTCACCCATTCAAATTATTGAATTCAGGTGTTCCAGTCACTTCCATGGCCACAGGTGTATAAACCGACTGCTCCTACAAACATCTGTGAAAGAATGGGTCGCTCTCAGGAGCTCCGTGAATTCCTGAGTACTGTGATAGGATGCCACCTGTGCAACAAGTAACTATTCCACAGTAAACTGTTAGTGGTATTATGACGAAGTGGAAGCGATTGGGAACAACAGCAGCTCAGCCACGGAGTAGTAGGCCACATAAAGTAATAGAGCAGCAGCATGTACACTCTGAAATCCCAACTGCAAGTGGCTAACCTGCTTCTCTTGATTCAAGCGCTGCAGCACAGCATCTGCGCAAATAAGAAAACTCCTGGATTGTCCAGAAACTGCGCAGATTACTGTGGTTCTCTGATCAATGCTAATGTCCTTTGTAGGACAAAGTGGCCATTTCCATTTCCATCTCCAGCAACATCAACTATTTTCATTTGTCGTCCTTGATTGCAGCACAAACTCTCAGAGATCTGCTTATTCAAAAATTTCTCCTGGTTTCCTCATTTGACTCTTCGCTTATTTGTTGCAGATATCCCTGCTCGAGTGAGAGATTATAGTCATATGCCAAAATATCAGGAAAGGTGGAATTTTATCACTCAAATTTATTAGAATCAAAGATGATCCACTCATTGAAATCTGCTTCGTTTTTAATCACACAGATGCCAAAGCCTGAATGAAAGGCTCTGTACAGTATAAATATGTTCACTCTTGAGTGGTAAATTACCAACAACCTATTTTCACATATTATATAGCTGATGAATGCAAATAGATGATTTTCCTTTCAGGAATATTTCTCTCTCTCCTCACATTTTCTCTTACAAATATGACAGATAATATTGCAATAAGGTCGCTCTCTGGACTTTAATATAAACTGGCGTTTTTCGAACGATCCCCACAAATCTTGCCTAACCCTCGTGTCCAGCTGCATCCGTCTGGGTTTCATAAAAGACATTTCAGCTACTGTGTACTTGCTCCAGCAGTGAAAATTCACAGTATACACATGGCTATATTTAGGCACAGTCAGTTAACTTCATGGCCATTATCCTTCATGGTAAAGGACAAATAATATAACCAAAGTGCAAAATCCAACATATGAATTACCTGATAAGATGTTTTGTCAGTTTAATTAACAATAATGATCATTGTTTCATTAAATACAAACTATGAAATCTGATTTTTCTTACTTGTCCATTCAAAGGAAATGCAAGCTGTTTGGAAACAACTGTAGGGTCCTGGTCCTCTTGCACCTTCTGTCTCTCCTGCTCTCTTTTGCTCTCAGGTGGAGTAGGTGCAGACGCTGGAGCAGGATGTTCCCGCCCTCAGGCCATCCAGCACATCTGCCTATCATTAGCTCCCTGTCATCAGTGCATGAAAGGCCAGCTGAAACCTTCACTCTTCACCATGTTGTTGTCAACTTTGGCTCTCAACCTATGAGTATTTTTTGCTTCTACTTATGTTGCCTGACCTTGTTCTCGTGTCTCCACTCTCATGTCTCTCCCAGAGGATGCCTCGGCCGGTCTCAAGTCACTTGCAAGACTCTTTTGTTGTTCGCCATACCATATATGGTATAAAACAATCTTCATCTTGTGTATCCTCATCTGAAAATATAAACAGAGCAAAGCCCTACTGCAGTCTGTGAGTCATTCACAGGACCTTCTGTGATCTGCTATCAGTTATTCACAACAAGTGTCTATCACAGGTGCATACACAGGAAACACCTGTCATGATCTGCGATCAGTAATTGTGATCTACTGTCAGTCATTCCCAGCACATTTGTATGGAGGACTCTTTTAGGAGACCTGCCATTCCAGTTTGCCCTTTTTAAATGAACTGTGAAGCACCATGATGTCACTGTAACTGTGGCAACATTGTGCTTCAGCTCTGTAGACATAAACTGTAACAATACATAATAAGTTTTCTAATCTTTAGAAAGTAGATTTTATTGCCTTCGGACAGCAAAACACAATCATTTCCATCGGTTTCTTGTCTGAGTGAGACAGCTGTAGGTGGTGTCTTTGTATTTAGCTTTTACATTTTCTTCTAAGCTCATGTAAAAAGTGTTTATATCAAGAAATGCAGGGTTTTTTTCAATAAAACTAATAAGCAGTAGGTTCATTTTGAAAAATGAATAGATTTCAAATAATAGTCACACAGTAATATTTGTGTTTAACATATTCCAAGCCTGTGTTTGTGTTTTGGGAACCACATTTTTTTCCAAAATGTTTTTATATACTATACAAAATAATGTGTGGAGAGTGCTGGTAGTGCTGCTGCTTCTTGTTTTCTGATTCAAACTAAAACGGATCTGTTATTAATATTGGTTGCTGAGTGCATAAAGGTGTAAAAACATCATCCATTAAATGAGCAAAGACATTAAATTGTTCTACAGTGAAACCACTAAATGTTCAGTAGCTGGTGACCTTAAAAATAACCTTTAGCAGAGGAATGAGGTAAAGGGGAGACTATAACACAATAACAACAACGTACTGCTCCTTCCTGGACATTTTACAGCCTTTTTAATGGAACATTAATGAATCTGGAATAAAAATAATTCTTCATCCTTCACCCTGTTCCAAACAGACCCTTATGTGGTAGTGAGCTACTATAAAGCACTCCAGAAACGCTGCTGTCTTCTCTGAGCCAAAACCCATTTAAACTGGACTGAGGCAAACTGTCCTGCGGTCAGAAAAAAAACATGGACGCCATGTCCTCCACACTCAAGAGGAAAAGGACCATCTGGCTTCTTATCAACACTCAGTTTAAAAGCCTCCGTCACTGATGGTATGGGGGTGTAATAGTGCCTAAGAGTTCAGGTGCTGAACTGGCCTGCCTGCAGTCCAGACCTTTCACCAGCTGAAAATATTTGGCCCATCATGAAATGAAAATTAGGACAAAGAAGACTCAGGAATGAGAAGAGGACAACATTCCTCTCACCAAAATCCAGCAACTGGTCTCCTGAGTTCCCAGATGTCAATGAGCTGTTGTTAAAAGAAGAGGGGATAGCACACAGAGGTAAACCCGGCCCTGTCCCAACTTTTTAGAGATGTGTTGCTGCGATCAAAATCAAAATGACCTTTTTTAAAAAAATAAATAAATAAATAAAATTTAATTTTATTAAACATTTGATATGTTTTCTCTGTTCTATTCTGAATTAAATATGGGTTTATGAGATTTGCAGAACATTGCATTCTGTTTTTATTTCCATTTTATACACCATCCCAAGCTTTCTGAATTGGGGTTGTACATGTTTCTGCATGAATATGGACAAATTTTATTTGTGAAGAGTGCTTGTGACCTTTTTTTGTTGGATGTTTCAAAAGATAATAATAAAAAAATCTTGCCTGAATGATGGACTTCAATTACTGATATTCAAAAAATGTACTGTTGCTGATTCCATATTCAGGGACATGATCTTAATAGGTCTCTCTTAATAGGCAATGGTATAAACTGCTGTAGAGTTTGTAAGTTTTTTTTTTTTTTTTTGTTATCACAAAGGTAAGGGAATCCCAAAGTTTGCAGTCACATTTCCACCCTACTCCTTAATTAGGAGAGCCTTAATTCCACCCACTGTCACAGCCCGGATGGATCATGGATACCAGGGAGAGAAAGAAGACACTGAAAGAAAAAATGGAAATTACAGACAGACTAAACATTCTGAGGGAACCAGAAAACACATGGAAAAGAACCAAATGAAAAACTAACGACATTGACCATGACATTAAGACCCACGATGTTTAATATTATGTCAAACTGCATTCTGATGCTACTGAAAGACTACTTGAAAGAAATTGTGACTTTTTTCTCACACTAAACGTGGAGGCTTCTGGGGAATGTAATTTAACAGGTTAATAAAACAGAAGCAACGCCTTTGTTGTTCGATGCATCTGATATTACTGGTAAGTGATGAAATTTCATACCTTTAATTGATTAAAAATGCCTTTTGTTGCTAAGTTAAACGATTTCCCATCAAGGTCTTTTCAAAACACCATAAATGGAAAATAATTTCACACGGTTTTCAGCTATTTTTTTCTGCTCTGATGCACTTTTCTATTATGATTGTTTTTTTCTTGTATGGAATTTAAATGTTGTAGATTGAGCATGCAGTTAGAGAATGGGGACTGAGGCAATAAAGAGAATGAAAACATTGGCAGGATTTCACCTCAGGTCATTTGGATCTTCAAGACAGACTCTGAACTCAGAACTCAGAAAATTGCTTTGGTGTGTGTGGCCTCACTATTAACTGCTGGGAGTGGGTCATACTAGAAGAGCAGTGGAAGAAAGCCCCACCCGCACTTCCTCTAATAAGGGTCTTTATTATTTTTACCCTGATTAAACTTAGGGTGGCTGTGAAGTCCATGATCCCACTATGTGGTTTGTTTGCATTGCTGCTATTTACATGGTTCCTCTTTTTTTTCAGTACAATGAGGTTGAAAGCATTCAGGAGATTTGGATGTTGCCTTTAACTCTCAACAATGACAAATGTTTTCTGACCTGTCCCAAGCTGATTTCATCTTTTGTCCTACACTTTTGAGCTAAGCCAGGACTGTGGGGATATTACTGTCAGCTGTGCCCTTATTCCTCATGGCACAGATCGAATAAGGTGCTGGAAACATTGCTCAGAGATTTGTCGGCCGCAGCATCACTGATGTGACTCTCTTGTTCCACCACGTCTCAAAGGTGCTCTATTGTATTGGAATCTGGTGACTGTGAAGGACACTTGTAAATAGTGACCTCACTGTTATGTTCAAGAAACCAGTTTGAGATGATTTGAGCTTTGTGACGTGGTGCGTTATTCTGCTGGAAGCAGTCATGAGAAAATGGGTAAATGAAGGGATGGACATGGTCACCAAAAATACTCAGGCAAGCTGTGGTGTTTAAACAATGCTCAGTTGGTACTACAGGGCCTAGAGGGTGGCTGTAGCTCAGGAGGAGGTAGAGCAGGTCTATGCTAGTTGGAAGGTTGGTGGTTCGATCCTTGGCTGCTCCAGTTTGCATCAAAGTATGCTTTGGCAGTGTGTTCATTGGAGCGTGAATGTATGTGAATGTTAGATTGAAAGCATTTTGGTGTTAAAAAAGTGCTTGTATGGATGAATAAGACATGTTGTATAAAGTACTTTGAGTGCTCAAGTAGCAGAGAAAAGCGCTATATAGTCCATTTACCAAAGTGTGCCAAGAAAATATCCCCTGCCCCATTAGACCACCCCGAGCATCCTAAACTAAAGATACAAGGCAGGATAGAGCCAAGCTTTTATGTTGTTTACACTAAATTCCGACCCTAGTATCCAAATGTTGTAACACACATCAGGACTCTTCAGACCAGACCTTGGGGAAGGTCCCGTCAGGGAAATTAGGTACCCTTGTGATGAGTGGTTAGTTAAGTTACTGTTGTCTGCTCAAAGCAGCCTGGCCATTCTTGTCTGACCTCTGGCATCAATGAGGCATTTGGCTCAGAAAACTGACATGCTGTTGATATTTTCTGGATTTTTTTTGGACCACTCTATGTAAATCCTAAAGATGGCTGTGTAGGAAAATCCCTGCAGTTTCTGCAATGCTCAGAGCCGCCCGTCTGGTACCAACAAGCATCCCATAGTCCACAATCTACAGTTATATCCATAAGAGATCCCTAGAACAATGATGTGGTAGGAAAGATAAATTAAATCATCTTCTAAATGCTAGCCTGAAGCTGTGATGTTTGATATAATATATTTCCTGCTCTTATACAGAGTAACCGGGATTTGCTGTAGATTTAAACATTTACATTTCAATGTTGGTAATAACGTGATCATAGACGGTAGAATACATTTTAACATTTTTAAATCTTTTATACTGTCTCTGAACGTGATGTAAGTGATAATAGCCTAACACAAGGGAAATAAATAATATCTAGTATTTACATAATATTGGATTTGTTTGGGGGGGGGTGCGAAGGCTCTTTCATGTCATTTAAACATTAATCTATACTTTTCGTAAAAGCATCAATAACCCAGCAAACTCAATCTACAGCGGTAGCGATGTATGCAAACTACAATACCCAGAAACTCTTGCGAATGTTTCTCTGAGGTCATCAGGAAACCGCTTCTTGTACTTCTTGTATTCGCTTATTTCTCACCGGCGCACACCGAAAGCGGCCCAGCTGGGCGGAATTCACATTCTGCATTAAAACTGGCTGCACGGTGATCTCCTCCGGTGCCGTTCACTCACTTTAAACCTCTCCTCAACAAAAAAAGCTTTTCAGCTGCACAGGTGAGGACGAACAGGAGGCTTGGAGGACACTTTATTACTCAGATTTCAGCCTGTGGGTTACCCCACGCGTGTCTAGTTTGACCAGAATTACTTTTTAAACATTTGCCGACGATAGTAACTTTGTTAGGGTTATGACTGCTCAACATAACTTGTTTCGTGGATGTTTAATTTTCATATTAGTTATACTTATGCCATATGTGTGCATTTGTTATTCAGTACGTACCGAGTGTTTTGGACACTTCCAGCGGTCTCTGTGACGTCAGCCTGCTCAGGATCTCCGAGTGCGCACAGCTTCAGCAGAGCGATCCTGTCTTCACCTTTAAAGTAAGCCAGACTGCCCGTTAGTGGCATCTCCACACTTTGTCTGCTCTTGTAGACAAAGTGTGGAGATGTGCTTCAGTACTTCTGCTGCTTGATATTTTGCCGTCCATAACAAAACTGCACATAGCATGACTGAACCGTGAAGTAGCCTGTTTTAGGTTAAACTAGTTAATGACTGGCTCAAAGGTAATCAACTTGTTGACAGTGCAATATTGTTATTTAGAGTTAAACTGTGCTACGTGTGCATGGTACCATAGACACCATAAAGTAACTAGTATTTCAGTAAAAAAAAAAACAACTTTTATACTGTCTGTGCACATTTTTCTGCTGTAGTTTGCATGGTTGCACTCACTGATAATGGCTCTCACTCTGAACCTGTTGAAGTCTCAAAGTCTAAAGTTTAAAGGTCTCCCTCGCCATCTTTCAGCAGGTGTCTGTCTGTGGTTTAACTGTTTATCTTGTGGTTCTTGAAAAGAAGGCAGCTCGACTTTATAGCTCTGAAAATACTGGTGGAGAGTCCGTAGTGGGGTTGCCCCTTTGGAGATGGCCCTGTGGTTCATTCACTCATTATTAATCATGTGAGACATTAAGAGTCACAAGTCAGGGTGTGAAAAGTCTATCTCAAACTATCTGTTTTGGACCAAAAAGTGAATACACCATCTACCGTTACCTGGATGACCAGGAGCAGGCTAGGCCATTTTTGCTAAAATGTAATTGCAGCAACTCAAAATGGTACTCAGTAGTTTGTGTGGCCCCCACATGCTTGTATGCCCTGATGTCTGACAACATCAGGGCATGCTGCTAATGAGAGGATGGATGGTGTCCTGGTGGATCTCCTCTTAGCTCTGTACCATCACTGAATTCCCGGACACTCTGAGGTGCAACCTGACAGGTTCAGATGGACCGAAACACAATGTCCCAGAGGTGTATTGGATTTAGGTCAGGCGAGCGTAGAGGCCAGTCAGTGGTATCAATTTATTCATCCTCCAGGAACTCCCTGCATACTCTCGCCACATGAGGCCGGGCACTGTCGTGCACCAGGAGGAACCCAGGACCTGCTGCATGAGTGTAGGGTCTGGCAGTGAGTCCAAAGATTTCATCCTGATCCCTAATGGCAGCCAGGGTGCCGTTGCCTACCCTGTAGAGGTCTGTGCATCCCTCCATGGATATGCCTCCCCTGACCCACCACCAAACCAGTCATGCTGAACAATGCTACAGGCAGCATAATGTTCTCCACGGCTCCACCAGACCCTTTCACGTCTGTCATATGTGATCAGGGTGAACCTGCTCTCATCTGTGAAAGCACAGGGAGCTAGTGGTGGACCTGCCAATTCTGGTATTCTATGCCAAATGTCAATCGGGCTCCAGGGTGCTGGGCAGTGAGCACAGGGCCTGCTAGAGGACATCGGGCCCTCAGGCCACCATCATGAAGTCTGTTTCTGATTGTTTGGTCAGAGACATTCACACCAGTGGCCTGCTAGAGGTCATTTTGTAGCTCTGTCAGTGCTCATCCTGTTCCTCCTTGCACAAAGGAGCACCTGCCAGTCCTGCTGATGAGTTAAAGACCTTCTATGGCCCTGTCTAGCTCTCCTAGAGTAACTTCCTGTCTCCTGGAATCTCCTCAGCACTCTTGAGACTGTGCTGGGAGACACAGCAAACCTTCTGGCATTGTCATGTATTGATGTGCCATCCTGGAGGAGCTGGACTACCCGTGCAGCCTCTGTAGGGTCCAGGTATCACCTAATTCTTTCAGCAGTTACACTGACCCTAGCCAAAAGCAAAACTAGTGAAAAACAGTCAGAAAAATGTGAGTGGCCTCCACCTGTGAAACCATTCCTGTTTTGGGGGTTGTCTCATTGTTGCCCCTCTAGTGCACCTGTTGTTAATTTCATTAACACCAAAGCAGCTGAAACTGATTAACAATCCCCTCTGCTACTTAACTGACCAGATCAATATCCCAGAAATTTAACTAACTTGATGCGGTGTTTTTTTTGACCAGTGTAGTTTCCCTGAAGTCTCAGTGACTTATCAGTTCATATATTAATACATTACATTACACACTTGAGCTTCAGATTTGTGAAGAGAAGTAATGTCTAAACTGACCTAACAAAGTCAGACTAATTTAGACATGCCTTGCTTTACATATTTACCAACACGTGTATCAAATGTGGAACTGATGGGGTGCAACTCTGAATCTAGGGCTTAATGCAGTTTCTTAGCACATAAAACTATAAAGCACATATAACTGCTGTTGTTAGGGTCAGTTTCTGGCGTATGATTAATAAGTGCACAGAGGTCCAAAGGTTGCCACCGTCTGATTATGGCCAACAGCCGACAGTTCCTAATAGGGCTGGGCTATATATAAAAGTTTTGGCTGAATGGTGTTTCTCCTGTCTATCCAGTGCCAGTCCAATAGACATGCAATTCTGAAGAAAACAGTGCAACACATTACCACAATAGTGAGTTGCCAGGTTATTTCAGATCAACTTCAATTTTTTCTTTCTCAACCACATTCAAACCTCAGTGGGCAGCTCCCATAAGAAACCCCATAGATACACAATAGAGCCTGACCAGTATCAGATCTTTAAGATCAATGTGGATGCTGACATTTGGTGATTTAAAATCTGATGTCTTGGCCGATATTTTTTTTTCTCACACGAAACATAAAAAGATTTCCCTCATTTTTTTTTTTTTTGTGTATTTATTTACGAGTCTTTACTAAGATAGTGTGCCAATACAGTTTAAAATTAAACTTGTTTTATTGTCACAGCGAATTGTGGATTACTCGTTTACAGTATGCCCAGATCAGCTGGTTGTTGTGTTTGTGGCTTTCAAATGCGGGGAAACTACAGTGCCCTCTGGTGGACAAACTACGCAATATCAATGCATAAAATGGATGAATGGTGTTTCTCTTGGCTCTTCTTTACTTTTTAGGTTTTCATTTGTCGGCCCTTATAGATACCGATATCTCAGCAAATGGCAAATACTTATTGGGCTCTAATGTGCAGACTTTCAGAATTTTTGCATATTGGCTCTGAAAACGCAGCATGGGAGCTCTGTGGAGACAGCAGTTTGACAGTGGAACAGCTCTGAGCACTCACACATTTAGCAAAAAAGGCACCTCGGTCTTTATATGTTTTACATTTTTACAACCGTAATAAAAATATGAACAGAAACAAATGGCTCCAAATTTTTTTGCAATACCTTGTAATATTTCTGTATCTGGAACTGCCGTGTCTATGAGCCGAAGACTGACTTTGCAAACTGTTCATTGTACTGGAAATAATCATAATTAAGTAATCTCTGTCATATTTGCATGAAAGCATTTTCAAAGCATATCGCAAATTACAGTTTGTCACAAAATTATAAGCACTCATTAGCATCAGCATCGTGAACTGCTTTCAGTTTTGTCTTTGAATGAACTTTTATATAAACAAAAATGTGTTCTCTTCATTTGACATAGAAAGTCTGCCAAGAAAACTCAGTTTTGCTCACCTTTAGGCACATTCACATTACTGCACTAGTCAGGTAGAGTGTTGAGGCTGTGTGTTATTGCCGCTGACACAGTCTGAGCACTCACACATTTAGTTCCTTTGCCAATAGCAGTCACACAGAGAGCAGCGCTCTGAAGATCCTGTGATGGGATGTGGCCTTTGAAATCAGTTTTCTGATTTTTCACCCTTCTCAAGGTCGACATCATTCCTCCTAAACAGAAGATTTGTCGCCCAAGGAGTTTTCACCCAAAATTGCACTTTCACAGATTTGTCCTGGTTGCCTGCGTGTTTCCCTTTGATGCCTTGCCAACTCTTCCATCATTAAAAAAAGAAAATTCAGATGTTGCTGTGTTGAGGCATTGAAATGTAGATGTTTGAGGGATGTGCAAAGCATAAAAGGCTGTCTGCTTGGCCCCTTCCACTGTCTTTCCCATATAATGTGGGAGCAATAATATTAAAAGATTACATGAGTGCAGGGCATGTGCAACACATCAGCAAGGTGGAGACAACTGACGACAATCTTGTACAGGAATCAGGCTGCTGCTGTGCTGTTATTAACAGCTTTTTCTCCTCTGTGACTGCGTGATGCCCACAACGAGCTGCAGGGCATAATCAGACTGTACCACTTCTGACTCTGTGTGCAGAAATGAAGGTCGTAACTGCAGTCACTGCTGCTACTGGTGCTAAAGGTTGCTCACCAGCCAGTATAGTGTAGCTGTTATTGTTCTCACCTCTGTGTGTGTGTGTGTGTGTGTGTGTGTGTGTGTGTGTGTGTGTGTGTGTGTGAACATGGAAACTGTTGTCCTAGAGACACGTACTATTACATGAACTGCGATTTTTAAACACTTTGACATCGATTGGCAGGCGTTTATTCTTCTGTCTGTGGACAGATTTTTGTCAGCCTAATTTAAATTTCTCATAACATCACAGGCTCTGATGTTAGCCTCCTCACACCCACCCCCACTATTGCTGTTGCATTGGATTGCATTATACTGAAAGATGTTTCTGTTATTTGATCCTATAGTCCTTTAATCATGGCACTGGCTGGGATTAGAGTTATTGAGCTGGCAGGCCTGGCACCCGCGCCATTCTGCGGCATGATCCTGGCAGACTTTGGTGCCAAGGTGATCCGTGTGGACCGGACCAAAGTTCCTATGTCTGTGGACACACAAGCGCGGGGGAAACGATCTGTGGCAATCAACCTCAAGAACATGGAGGGTATAGCTTTGCTTAGGAAACTCTGCATACAGTCTGATGTGGTCCTGGAGCCCTATCGTAAAGGTGAGACCTGCCGCCAACAAGAGCTGGTATGAGCTCTGTACAACATTATGATACTTAAGTACAGAATTTAAGCAAATGCATGCAATAAGAGTAACTTAAACCTTATAAACAAACTTATATAAAGACTTGGTGATTAGATGGGAAAGAAAAATGTATCACCTTATGTACCATAAAAGTATGAACTTTGTCTTTTTATATATACTTCTTTTTTTTATAGTTAAAGATTCTTTAACTAGAATATTATTAATTCTTATGTGTCTTCAAAGGGTTTACATAATTTGGCAAGCCATGTAAGACTGTGAGCATTTTTGAGAACCACTGTGAGCAGAAGCAGAAAGGGAAATGTGTGCTTAAATTTACACATGGACTTACTTTTTCACTGCCCAGGTGTGATGGAGAAGCTTGGCCTTGGTCCACGTGAGCTGTTAAAGGAAAATCCTCGCCTGATCTATGCTCGCTTGACCGGATATGGCCAGAGTGGGTCTTATGCCACCGCAGCTGGGCATGACATCAACTACCTTGCCGTCTCAGGTGACACAACTCTTAATGCTTTTGGATCAAAATTTTATACTGGTAAGACTGCAGAGTAATGGGATTTCATCAGTCATTTATATTTATTTATAATTAATTTACTGGCCGATCAACCTTCCTCCTTTTACCTCTGCCCGTGAGCTGTGAAAATAGGCCCTCTGAAGGGTGTCTGGGTCTCATCCTTAGAGATGTGGTGAGAGGCTTAAAGTGTTTTGACTGCTCCTTCATATTTATTAAAAAAAAAGCCAGTTAAGGTGGTTTAGGCACCTGTCTAGGATGCTTCCTGGACACTTGGTGCAGAACCAGGATGCACTGAGAGAATATGGCCCAATCCACTAAATCCTCACAGATTTGAATAGCATCATTTGTGTGTGCAGCTGTAATTCTTTAAGGTGAATTCACAAAGGCTCAAAATGGTTTGAATAGAAATGTTAACACTGACATGTCACATGGCGTTACCTTGGCAACAACAAAGCAAACACATTGCTGGCTTTTGTCAAAACAGTGCAGTTAGAACTGTCTCTTCATGCAACATGCAATGAGGTGTGTACTTTAGTTCCCATTTAATTAAAACTTTGTTGTCTGCTCCTTTGTCGCAGCATTATAAACGGTGGGCACCTCACTTACACAATAATGAATATTTTAAGCCCTTTTATTCACAATAGTGAATAAAAGGGCTTAAAATGCCTGTGAGTGAGCATTCATGATCATTTGAGTGTGGGAGAGCCCAAGACCTTAAAATCTTCAATTCAGGTCAATACAATTTTATTTTTATAGCACCAGATCACAACAAACAGTCGCCTCAAGGCACTTAAGGTAGGGGCGAGGGGTGGAACATGGATGGATGGATGCATCCACAGGACAAAATAATAAATGGTTTATTAAGGAACAACATCACAGCTTTAAAACTTGACTATAACCTTCTATGCCATTACACTTGAACAAATCAGATAAAGACTGAAATGAATTGGCAGTGACTCATTGAACCCCCTTTTTTGCTTTCAGAATGGCTTTAATTCTTTGTAGCAGAGATTCAACAAAGTGCTGGAAACATTCCTCAGAGATTTTGGTCCATATTGACAATTCGGTTCAATTTTATTTATATAGCACCAAATCACAACAAGCAGTCACCTCAAGATGCTTTATGTTGTAAGGTAAAGGCCCTACAATAATACAGAAGAAACCCCAATAATCAAAAGACCCCCTATGAGGAAGCACTTGGCGACAGCGGGAAGGAAAAACTCTCTTTTAACAGGAAGAAACCTCCGACAGAACCAGGTTCAGGGAGGGGCAGTCATCTGCCGTGGCCGGTTGGGGCTGAGGGAAGAGAGGACAAAAGAGACACTGCTTTTCCTTGTTGATATATGGGTTGGGTTGTAACGGTTATGATAGATAAGCTAGATGGATTTCTGAAACTGTACTCAAAGGACTTAACCCTTACAAATACACATTCTCCTCTCTCTCACCTACATTTAATAGATTTGCAAAATGATAAAAGGCCATCTGCATGGCCTCTTGCACCTTCAAAATTCTACTCATTAACAGCAAAATTACAGGCTTTGCAGACACCTTAAATCTCCATAAAAGATCACCTATTTGATATGATTAGCCTATCAAAAATACCCTTTAGTGGTTTCTTACTAGTATCAGTAAAATTTCAGTGAAGGGACTGAAATATACTGCTCAAAAAAATTAAAGGAACGCTTTTTAATCCGAGTTTAACATCAAGTTAGTTAAACGTCTGGGATATTGATCTGGTCAGTTAGCAGAGTAGCAGAGGGAGTTGTTAATCAGTTTCAGCTGCTTTGGTGTTCATGACATTAACAGGTGCACTATAGGGGGAACAATGAGACAACCTACAAAACAGGAATGGTTTCAACGGTGGAGGCCACTGACTTTTTTTCCTCTCCTCATCTTTTATGACTGTTATCTTTCTAGTTTTGCATTTGGCTAGGGCCAGTGTCGCTGCTGGCAGCACGAGGCAATACCTGGGCCCTACAGAGGTTACACAAGTAGTCCAAGCCCTCTGGGAAGGTACATCAATACGTGACATTACCAGAAGGTTTGCTGTGTCTCCCAGCACAGTGTCAAGAGCACTGAGGAGACTCTAGGGGAGCTGGACAGGGCTGTACAAGGTCCTTAACCCATCAGCAGGAGTGGTATCTCCTCCTTTTGTGCAAGGAGGAACAGGATGAGCACTGCCAGAGCCCTGGCTCTGTTCTCACTGTTGAGCACCAATAATAAAGACGATTATTGATGAGCAATTTTGTGTGTGTGTGTGTGTGTGTGTGTGTGTGTGTGTGTGTGTGGTGTTTAATGGAGTATATTAAATACAGTGCAGAAACAATTAGCACAATTTTTTTCCTCCATCAGAACATTTTATGCAGACTAAAGTAGTAGGTGGATTCAGCTGCCACTGTGGGTATGTTTCTTTAAGTATCACCCCATGCAGTAGAATGTGGCTGTGAATATAATGTCTGATAATGTATCTGTAACTAGACAGCCCATTTCTTATTTAAGGTCCTTTTCTACTAAAAGCAAAAGGAGGGAAAAAAAAGGACTAAAAAGGTTACATGCTGCTTTAACAATGACATCAATGGATTTGTCAGACTCGAGGGAAAAAAAGTCCTTGAAGGACCTATGTTTACTTGCACAACACTAAAAATCTTCAAAGCATTGCTCATTGTTTTCACTGAGCTAAACAATACATTTTTTTTAAATTTAGTGTAAAGTTTCTATCTTTTCATTCCTGTCTTTAGGCCTTTTATCCCGTCTGGGCCGCAGTGAAGAGAAGCCCTACGCTCCACTGAATCTGTTAGCAGACTTCGGAGGTGGCGGTCTTACCTGCGCTCTGGGGATTGTCCTAGCACTGCTGGAGAGGACAAAGTCAGGAAAAGGACAGATCATTGATGCTAGCATGGTAAGCTCCACTGTTGTAAGCATTTACTGTCACAAAGAGTCATTTTCATAAATCAAAAGTATATAAATTTAATAGTGTAAAAAAAAGTTTATTTTTATCCCAACAAGCTGACGATGCTTGGTACATTTGGAACACATTCAGCCCTGCAGCAAACATATGTAGAAGGCTGCATTAATGATCCATACTGCCACAGGTATTCACCTGAAATATAACCCAGACAGTCCAAGGTTTGAGCAGACACGGTGCACTTCTGAAAGTTTTTTGCAGCGGAACTAATTTTCTCTACAGTCTCTGGTGCTACAAAGTACATAAAACTATGTATTCTGTGCTACCGCACAATGCTGCACCATGACAACCTGTGTGGCTGTTACACTTTACCCGTGCAAGAGAATGGGAACCATGCAGGCTCTAAGCAGACTATGAAATATGAGCTTAATGTACTTATTGTAGTATAAGCAGAACAGCTAATCAGCCTGCTGAGGGAGCATCTGCAACTGAATGTACTTCCTGTGATAGTGGGATAAGTCATTAGGTGGAAAAAGTAGATATAATTATGCGCTCACCACAGAAAAATGTGTTTATAACCAGTCAGTCAAATTAAAGTGATGAAGAAACTGACAAGTATTTAAAAACGATTTGTCAAAATCCTGAAAAAAATGAGCAGCATTCTTTGCTGTGAAGTGCCACCGATTGACAGCCCTCACATCAGACCAAATAGATTGCATTAAGCAGCTAAATAGAGTTGAGTTTGTGGGACATCACGACATGCGTCAATCCAGAATAATGTCATCACTTTGCAGCTGAATGTTCAGTGCAGTCGGTTTGGAATCCTTTAATCCGTTTTCAAAAAGTAAGCTGTCAATGTGGCGTGAAGATAGAAATACTGTAGAATCACTCTAACTTTACATAATAATAATGCAAAATGTGATGTTTATGGGATCGTATGAACTTAAACTAAATGACTTCAGAACTTTAACATATAACCACAACATTTACATGTATGCTGTAACATGTTTTTTAAATGAATCAATATGCAACATAAACGTTTTAGCAATGTTGGTGAGCTGTTCTATTTAAATGTAGTGTTTAATATGAAATAATCTAAAATGCAACAGTCTAAAATGCTGTTGATTTCTAAAATAATAAATAAATATTCCTCTTTATTCCTAAGAAAACAGTCTGCTTTAATGATGGACTTTTTCTGCTTTCCTGCAGAGCGTCATCTGCAGTGCATCGCCCCTCTTTTACCCACATCTGTAAATCTCCAGACAGAGAAGGAGGAAACTCTGTTACATTTACGGAGATCAGCAGCAAACCTTTGAGAATAAGCATTAATATGTGAAAATGTCTCGGCTCTGTAATGTGCTTTACGGCATCATGGACCACAGTTTCTGACTGGTTAATGATGCAGTGAGTGACAGTCAGGCTAGGGATGATCTTTTCACTGTGTGGTGTGTGGCTGCTCTCTAACAGCCCATCACAGCAGCTGTGACATCATTTGCAAAGTCAACAAACCGTGCATGTAATTTCAGAGATACCCTTCATAACTGCAGGATGTGGCAGACAGTAGCTTCGGTACATAGCTGCAATTTAAGAAGCTGAAAGAAGCCACACATCTCACCTTTTGTAGGGAATTGTGAAGTCAACAATCAGGCAAGTGTTTGACACACAATAGGAATCTTTCTATGATTTTTATGAGTTTCCTGATGCTCTGACTCTGGTTCATTTTTCTCTCTCTTTTTTTTTTGTTAATTGTATTTTGTACTCTGAAACAGAAGTGCTTAGTGATTTAATGAATGCCACCGACAGTCATCTGCCACTGATCACAAGTGAAAGTTTCTGATTTTGTTGTTGTTTGCACTGCAGACAGTTTGTAGTTGCAGTCCTAATAATCGGGGTGGATAAAGTTTTATATTTTTATATTTTAAGTTGGGTGAATAAGTTTGAATTTATTTGAGATTTTTTCTATTCCACACAGGGTCAAAAGTATATTGTACACTCAAATCCTTTAATAAGCGGTGCTGAAGGTTCTACAGTGTATTTTAACTTGACAAGGCCAATTAACATCGTGATCATGATTGACTACAACTGGTACAGTAGTTTCTCTTTGCCAACATGAAAAGGATTTGTTTGACAGCACTCATTGGATTGACCGATACTCCGAACAATTGGAAAATCCAAGGAACTCAGTGAACATCTAAAAAGAAGAATTATAGATTTACACAAGTCAGGAAGGTCACTTGGAGCCATTTCTAAACAACTGCAGATTCCAAGATCATCAGTTCAAACATTTGTATGTAAGTGGAAGTTGTTTGAATTTATCACCTGTTTGTCAAAGTCTGGACGAAGACCCAAACTGTCACTCTGAGATGAGAAGCTTTCAAACCTAAGAACTTTGTCAGACATGGTGGTGGTAGCATCATGTTCTGGGACTGTTTTGCTGTCGATACACTGCATAAAGACGAGGGAGGAGGACTACCTCTAAATTCTTCAACTTCGTCTCAAATCAACAGCTAGATGGTTGAAACTGGGACGCAACTGGGTGTTCCAATGATCCCAAACACACATCAAATCTGGTTTTGGAGTAGATAAAGCAGGCTAACATTAAGCGATCTCTAAGCCCCGACCTTAACCCTACTGAAAATTTGTGGACTATGCTTCAAAGCCGGGTCTTTGTCAGGAAACCCACCAATTTAACTGAACTCTACCAATTCTGCTGAGAAGACTGGTCGAATAACCAGCCAGAATTATACCAGAAACTTGTTAATGGCTACCAAAAGAATCTGATCGAGGTGCAACTTGCTAAGGGACATTTAACCAAATATTAGTGGGGGGTGTATGTGTATATTTGAGCCTGCATATATACTTTTGACCCTGTGTGGACTAATTAAAATCCAAAATGAATTCAAAATGTTTTAGATTCATTAAACATGTATGCGGTATAATTATTTCACCTTTTTAGCACTGATGTTTTTGCATTGAAATAGGCCAAAATACCCCAGTTTGATGTTATGGTTTCCCCTTGTATAATATGGAAATCTGTGTCTCCACAGATACAAAGGTCCCGGGTGGCCAAAGCCTTCTTACCACAAATGTAGCAACTTGTGCATGTGGCTTTTTTTTTTTTTTTTAAATGTTCATTGAAATCACCTCTGCCAATAGTTAAAATGTTTGTTACTGCTTTAATTAAGTTAAATGTTCAGTGTGGGTGGTTTTTACTTTCAGACAAAGCACATATCCATTAGCTGTATTAAATTTCCTAGAACTGTTTTGACTCTCCCACAAGCCAGAAAAAGGGGAGGGAGGGATGTTTTGGCTCTTGGCCATCTACTTTTTTTGGTACTGGTTTGATTTCAGTTGTTCAGCTGTTTTGCATATGCCAACAGAGTTCTAAGTGGGTGGCGTAAACAAGGGCATAAAATGTATATTGTGTGCATGGCTAGTTAGTGATGTTCACCCTCAGGTTGCGAGTAAAGGAGCAGGTGATGTGAATATGTGCGTCGAAGCATTTACTCGTGGAACACGCTCACTGTCCATTTATAAGGTATGGCTAAAGCAGAGCACTGCAGAGTAAACCTTTGGTTTAAATTGCAACATTTTTATGAAGCTTTAAAAAAGTATATTAAATAATATGTTATCAACATATAGGTGATTATGGTTTTGTCCTGTCAAAATCAACCACGCTATGGCAGAAACACCTTAATATGATCCAGTTCAGTACACAAAAGAAAATGATCAGTTAGAATAGAGGTGGATTCGATTGTAGAGGTGTTGGTTAAAGGCCATTTATAATCTGCAGCACAACACTACCTTTTACATCTATGGTATTTTGTTTAATTTAATGTAATTTTATTTTACTTGTAGGATTCTCAGATTTTCTTTTTTTTCACCAGCACTGTGACAAGTTTGCGATCGAAAGGCAATTTTTGAAAGTGGCCAATTACCACATTTGTAGAAAATACCCTATCAAAACTCAAAATTAAGATAACGGAGTATTTAAATTACACATGCAGACTTGAGGTTGATACGGCTGTGACTGCTGCCACTAGGAGCAGTCATTCATTTGGGCTGCCGATAGAAGAATGTGCTGTTGGTGCAGGTGGGCTGCTCGAAGCTGTGGGGTGGTGCCAGAGCTTTAGCTCTGTCCTTGGTCCTGTTGCTCTTCAAACAGTCCCAATCAGTTTCTCACAGAAATCTTGCACCCACCTGTCTTTCAGCTCCTTCCTTTCCTCCACCAAATGAGCTGCTTCTGTCTCAAGGCTCTTCAGCTTGGAGTTTTGAGGCAAGCTGAAGGTTAAGGTTAGTTCTTGCAGTTTTGCAAGAAGTGAATCCTGCTCACTTGTCAGTCCCTGGATCAGCTTCTGATTATTCTCTAACCTTTCAGCATGAGATATTTTCTCTAGCTAGCTTAGTGTCTTTCCTTTGTTGCAGCTAATAACACAGGTCCACACCTTCTCCTTACTAAGATGCTCTGCCTGTGTGCACAGAAACTTGTTTTTGCTGGATTTTTGTCTCCAATCTAGTAGAGAGCTGACTGTCTCCTCTTGAAATGAAATGTGTTGCTCTGCACCCTGGGTGCACCCTTCAGCACCTCAATCTGTGTGCCAAGAGCTTCATTTAATGCTTCATAGTTCTTCAGCTGCTTGGCCCCATTTGCTGGGGCCTCATGATGGTAGATTACAACTAAAGGATGTTGCTCTCATCTGTTGTGGCCTAAAAGTTTTCTGTTTGGAGAGGATTTACCAGTTGAAAGGTCAGAAAGGAAATAATTCTGAGAACAGTCGGATCTACAGTATACTTTAAAAGGACTTAATGGCATTATTAATGACAACAGTTGTTGTCTTAATGCATCTGGTGCTGTGATGTTCACAGTTCTGGACATGCCTAATTCCAGTTTCTGCATTTGTCAGTTCAGTTTATGTGGAATGTAAAACGGCATCATTAGTGTCTCTCAAAATGAGGAACTGATCACAGTTACAGAGACAAATCATATCCACATTAGCCTTCAGCTAAATTATAACGTTAAAGCTGCAGTTATCTGTGCATTCAGGTGCTGGTTCAGAAAACTAGAGAAAGAATTCCTTTCTAACACTTCTTTGGATCCTCAGGAATTCACTGCTTCATGTTTGTAGATGGGATTAAGTACTGTTGAGAGAAACTGAGGAACAGATGGACAGGTACACATACAGAGATCCCCTCATTTATTAGATAGATCTGTTATGTCTAGGAGTGCCAAATAATTACTTCCATTGTTAAACTACATCTCGTTAATAAATCAGTTGGTTTGTCAAGAGAACAGATGACTGGAAAAACCAATCCTGGCTCAGATATCGTGATAATTTCTAACTCTGTTCACCTCTAAACTGTGCTGATGTTAACAAACTAAGTTTTAATGTTGTTGTTTTCCAAGTTACACAACAGTAAAGCACAGAACATCAATTTGATTTTTTTATGTTGGCCATATTAGTTTGCGTTCTCTTTAAATGGGAAAAATATTCTCCATATCTTGACCTTAAATTCAGGCACATTGCCCAGATGTAATGCAACACGGAACAACATGTTGCACATTATCTTGTATTTATTCGCCGCTTTGAAACATAGCTTCAGTGGAACACCTGGTGTGGCCTGTTCTGTTTAAATGCCAGGCAGTACACCAACTACATCTGAACCACCAACTGTGACACAAGTTAGACACGGTCTCTGATTTTTCTCTCATCATCACTTGTCTGTTATCAGTTATTTTATTACTGTCCATTCATCCGTCCGTATCTAACATACCTATGGTTACGTGGGCCGCAGCCAATGCCAGCACGCTCTGAATCTGAAGGCAGGCTGCAGTACAGTAGCATCCTGACATACGTGGACATATTTAAATTCACACCTGCGGGCACTTTACAAACAATTTACGGCATTTTAGAAACATTGATGGTGTAACAATGTAACAATGGAAGGAGTCGATCAAAGGGATGATTACTGGGTCTGCAGCTGCCTTTGCTTTGCTGAGTTTCCTCCCATCGTTTAGCCATCTACTCTGCATCTTCAGTGTTCATTCTCACTTCCCTCAGAGCTGTTTTCAGTGAAACGGCTCTGAAAAGCCCGCTGAACACTACACTTCAGGCTTGGCACCAGACAGCAGACAGGCAGTATTTAGATGATAAAGAGGCAGGAGTTAATAGAAACCGCAAACACATCTCAAAATATATAAATAAATAAATATAATAAATATTGGCTGCATGTTCAGCAGGTGGATACAGATACAACTTCAATAACCAGCTGTTTGCTAATGCAGGGCAAATTGATTTAAAAATCTATATGTCAGTGTTGTGTTCCTTACTTGTTTGTGCTGCTTCCAAGCAAAGACATCAGTGATTGCAGGTTTTATAGCTTTTTACATAAAGACAAAGACAAGAGTCCCCTATTTTTGTGTCAGCTCTCGTTCTCAGAGATTTTAACATGGAAACAGTGGATTAAAGGGGTTGTAATTTAGCTGCAGCTAATCAGGATTCAGAATGCACACAGAAAGAAAGAGGGTTAGCGAGAACAATGGCCTGTTACAGCTCCTATAGCTCTTTCTAATCCTGTGGAGACATACTTACATTTATTACTTCTATTTCAAGGGGCATTCAGATACAGTATACAGTATGAGGTGCATAAGAAAATATTATTTTACTCTCTTAATTATTCTTTTAAAGACTGCTCCTCAAATCTCCACACTTGTGGCCTCATATTTCTACATCAGAAATGCATTTTTCATGAGTAAAGATCCTCAAAAGGAAGAATACACATTCGAGCGCTTTCACTTCATTTCAAGCATTAGTTTGGGTTTTGCCAGTAACAGTGAAAGCACTAAAGCTCCGACTAGCTGCTCCCTTCTCCTCTCTACTGTGTCCCTGGTGACTCACAGAGCTGTATATTTGGAGCTTACAGATTTGCCGACGGTGGAATTCTGGGCTGACGCCAGAACAGATTTTTAAGATAACAATTTGGCCAGGACTAGTGGTTTTTCTTTATTTAGATTTTGTGTTGTCATTCACCCCTCTCGTGCCAGCAAATAGAAAAAAAAAATCTTCATTGTGGGAGAAAAAAAAAAGAGTTCTTTCAAGTCTTACTCCAGCGGCCTTGAAAATTCAGTAAGCAACTCCTTCCATTCATGTGACTCAAAACATAGACTTCGACCACTGCCATTGTTAAATGCCACCTTATTTGACGTGTGTGCAACAGTGCCGATGTTTAGCCGATGCGTCCCTATTTTCTGTTCTCAAAAGATTTTCATAGACTGCTTAGATATCTGCTGATATCTGCTCAAGCATACTATGCTGTTAAAAAGCCATATCCTTGGTCTATCATATGTGTGCTGTACAGAGGCTTTTTGCAGGAACAACAGAAACCTCTACCTCTGTCTTCCTGTCTCGCTGTCTTCAGGTGGAAGGAGCCGCATACATGGGTTCGTTTGTATGGAAATCTCGCAGTATCGGTTTGTGGAACCGTCCTAGAGGAGAAAACATGTTGGACAGCGGAGCACCCTTCTACGATACCTACCAGACCTCAGATGGAAAGTACATGGCTGTTGGTGCCATTGAACCTCAGTTCTACAGACAGCTGCTTAAAGGTTTGTTTTAATCACTTGAATGATCAATAGGAAAGCTTTAGGGTAGCTACTTCTTAAGAATCTGCAAGGTTTTAATCTAAAATGAATGAATCAGAAAACTGCTTGTAGCCCACCCAGACCTCCAGTCAACATGTGAAACTAAGATGAAATATTACACTACTGTGTGGAAGTCTTGAGGCACCCCTCATTTCTTTATATTTTGGTAGGAAAATAGGAGATAGGTGCAGCGATTTATTGAAATATGTGGAAAAATGCATAGAAATATAGTGCATAAGGCCAAAACAGTTTGTACAATTCTAATGACCTTTATTCTTCCAGAGGGTGAACTCTCTTAGACAAGCTTTTAATTTCTATAAGTAGCCTTCAGAAATACTTCTCCAGGCTTCTTGAAGGACATTCAAAGCTCTCCTTTGGATTTTGGCTGCCTTTTACTCCAATCTCTGCCAAGATGATCAAACACGGCTTCAGTAATGCTGAAGTCTGGACTCTGGGGAGGTCAGTCAATGACTGATAGTGTTCCATTGTGTGTGTTTCTATGCAGGTATGCTTTTACTGTATTGTCATGCTGAAAAATGAAGTCGTTGCCAATCACACACTTTCCAGATGGTGTTGCATGGTGGATCAAAACCTGACTGTACTTTTTCTGAATTCATAATTTCATCAATTCTGTCAGATCCCAAACACCACTGGCAGATGGCTGTAAACACTCACTGCTGTACCTCTTTCCTGACCTCCTGTGTATATACTGACAGTGATTTGAACCAAAGATTCAAATTTGAATTCATCACTCCATAAGACCTGCTCTCACTGATTTTCAGTCCAGCTGTTGTGTAATTTGGCACACCTCAGCCTTTCCTCCCTGTTTCCCTTCCTTAAGAATGGCTTCTTCACAGCCCCCTTTCCACTGAGAGCATTTCTGATGAGGCTTCAGTGCACAGTAGTTGGATCAGCTGAAGGGCCAATGCATCTCTCAGGCCCTGAGAGGCTCTATAATGGATCTGCAAACTGTGTCCGAGTCCACCTGCACAGCAAGAGGATCTAAATGGATCAGGATCATTGGTTCAGACCAGATAAGGTCCAGATCCAGTTCAGGCTCCAGTCATTTTCCAGCTCATCCAGTCCGGATCAGTTCATAATGGCTTAATTTTCCTGACACGATCTGCATTCTATAATTAAAATGTCTTATCCTCCCAAAACTGTACTGAAATATTTCAAACCTATAAAGCTGAGACATTTCTAATAACATGTTTGCTTTTATTGGTGAAAGTTCACATTCATTACAGACTTGGAAAGCTGCCCTGCATGTTTCCAGCTAAATGTGAACTATGACTGACCTCTGACCTTTAACAGTAACTCAGTGAAACGTCTCTGCTGATAGAGAGTCGTCCTCTGTCAGTGAAGCTGATCTTAGATCAGATTAAAAAAGGTTAAACTGGAAACATTAAAGCAGTTTTTCCTTTAAATCTCATTACTCATTTTTATCCAGTAATGGCAGAAATAATGAAATTCTCCATTTAAAAAAAAAAAATAAAAATGAGGAAAAAGTGAGGTTTCTATTCCATCAATAGATTCCATTTTTACTGAATAGTTATTTAAACAATTAAATGGCCATAAACTGAACTGTCATAAACTGTAGCAAAAACAGATTTTATTAAAGAAAGAAACTGACCTGAGAGCAGCTCCGCCCCCGGGGTCTGCTGCTGTCTCAGTAACTAACACACAGGTCCGTCAGTCTGAGCTGTTTCTCCACATTTAAATCTTCACTTTCTGTCTCCTGCATTCTGTCCGTCAGGCTGCAGCTGAATAATCAGATTTTATGAATCAAATGTAAAATTAGGATTCAGCTTCATCTGATGAAAGTTAAAATTGGATGACAGCAGACATTATAAAAGAAATTATATATTTTATAAAAACTTTTATTATGATGACAGAGTGGGCCAAGCTGATTAAATGACTCGTCATGCTCCACACTGACACGTGCGGTCCTCGATCCATCGGAGTAAAATGGAGGCTCTGCTCTTTATTTACCCGTTGCCATGGTGAATCCTGATGTCGGCGCTCCATTGATGATGGCTTTCTTTCCTTACTCACGCACGCGCTAACGCAGGGTGAACATTCTCAGAGTTGATTGAACTAACTCCGATCAGCTGTTCTGGAATGGGAAACTCAGAGTTGCCGATCTGTGTTTGCTGAACATGCTTCCTGGAATAGGGCCCTCATACTGCTGTCAGGTCATAAAAGTTTTCTTTTGTTTTTTTGTATTTTGTTTTTTCTAGGCTTAGAGTTGGACGCTGGACAGTTGCCTCCTCAGATGAGCATCAGTGATTGGCCAGAGCTCAGACAAATCTTCACAGAGCGTTTTGCCTCAAAGAGCCAGGCGGAGTGGTCAAAGATTTTTGATGGGACTGATTCCTGTGTTACACCTGTGTTGCTTTTCGACCAGGTGAGCTCACACCCACATAACGAGGAAAGAGGCTCTTTCATGAAGGACTCCAGCGGGGAAGAAAGCCCCCGACCAGCCCCGGTTCTGTCTCGGACTCCTGCTGAGCCTTGCCTCAGCTCCGACCCTGCTATTGGAGAACACACAGCTGAGGTCCTGCAGGAGTACGGCTTCACATCCGCACAGATAGAACAGATGCTTGCAGCGGGGGTCGTAGAGTGTAATGCTATTAAGGCAAAGTTGTAAACAGTCAAAGCAGTCAAGTCACAAGTGTATTTGAAAATCGCACAGTTGCAAAACCTTTTAAGATTTTTGTTACAACAAATTGAAGGAAGCAGTAATTATCCATTTCATACAAATGCTGGATATTAACAACTTATTTGGACAAATAAACACAACTAAATGCAGAGCACCTTTGAGTGGTTAACAGTACAATCTGCCATTCACAGCATACCTTTTTTTTTTTTTTTTTTTTTTTTTTTTTTTTTTTTTTTTTTTTTTTTTTTTT
>JAVDPK010000904.1:325665-343726 GCA_034780415.1 Cichlasoma orientale | reverse complement strand
GTTTTGTAGTCAGTGACGCGCCGCCATGTTTGGAACTGCCGAGATTCTGGTGTGTTCTCGCGTTACAGCATAGCACCTCCGATCTTCTGTACCTGTGTGTAGTGATTGACCCTCAGCATCCACTGGCCCCACTCTGTGATTTTACGTGGCCTACCACTTCATGGCTGAGCTGCTTAACAAACCTTAAATCTACCCGCTCTAACCACTTTCATCAGTTTGTCACTCACTGCTCATCACATCCCGATATTGCCAAGTAGTTGTTTTCCTGAGACCAACATTTGCATGCTACCCAAGGGGCAACAACTGCCTCAGCCCATTCACAGCATACCTAACACAGCTGTGTGAGAAACACAATAAAAAGGAAACTAAGCAATTACTTTCTTTTCATGAGCTAGAATTTCAAACTTAGGAACCTGAACTATCTCTTGACATCATCCTTTTAAATCTGTTTTCCAAGGCCACAGGAAGCTGCTGTGTGCATGATTTCAGTGTAAACAAAGATTTTACTAATGCACTTCTACTGCGTGTGTCTTGATTGCACAAAGCATCCTCAGAATACTTGGATTCAGTATGTTCATCAGTTTGTCAATAGCTGCTAATTTAATAGCTGCATTCACTGGGGGGGGGGGTTTTGTTTTGTTTTTTTTGTGCTACTGTTGCCTCCTGAGTGTTTCACAATAAAAGGAAAAACATTCTTGTAAAGCACATCTACTCTATTAATCATAAACCACTGATGCCTGATAAATTGTCCAGCTCAGGGTGAGCAATGGTCATACATAGCAAAAGAGGTTTTTCTACGTGTCCTGAAAGTTCAGCAGTGCCAATAACATTAAATAAATGGACTCTTGATGTTGTTTTGTGCTCCCACAAGAGCTTCTGATTGTTGCGTACTAATTCTGACACACAGACTGTCTAGAAAAAAAATGGTTGTAGCCAGATATGATATCACCCACTGAAATCGCCTTTTCAAGACTTGAGCTTGAAGCTTCAAAGCGCACCCTGGTTTACAGAAGGAATGTCAAGCTGTATTAAATAAGATCTGAAACCAGAGATTGTGACTCATCATCAAAGTGTTTACTGAAGTTTTCTATTAGCAGTAGATTTTACAGTTTGTCTTCATTTGGCGTCCAGAGGAGTCGCTCCGTGCTGGCGATTTGAAAGAGTGCAGTTCTAAGGTACTCCCACACTGGCTTATCTTTTGAAACCCGTATGTGGAGCCTGCGTGTCTAACATACACTGGATCCGAGTTTTGTGTTGCACTTACTGTAAATGTCAATCACAGGTTTCACGCAGTTTTGGGATTCACTGAAAAACACAAGACGGGAGATGTTACGCCTATAAAGTCAAAGTAGGATTCTGTACTGGAGCCAACTCGGTTCTTTTTCATGTTACCAGTATCACTGCTACGAGCTACAAATGCAACTCTGCAAGCTCTGGTTGGGAAACTGGAAATGGTTCAAGAGAGATTTAGCCAAAATTTGAAGGAAAATAAATAAAAATTTAATTGCTTAATTTATAATTAATACGTATATCGGGTTCCAAGTGGTGATACTTAGCCACACTCACTGGCCACTTCATTAGGTACACCTGTTAAACTGCAGGTTCATGTAAATGTCTGATTAATCAATTGCATGGTGGCAACTCGGTGTGTTTAGGCATATAGACAGGGCCAAGACAACCTGCTGAATTTCAAACAGCATCAGAATGAGTAAGAAGGGTAATGTAAGGTTGCTGGTGCCAGCTCAGCTGGTCTGAGCATTTCAGAAATCGCTGAGCTTCAGGGATTTTCCCGCACAACCATCTCTAGGGCTTAGAGAGAATGGTCTGAAAGAGTAAATATCCAGTGAGCAGCAGTTCTCTGGGTGAAAATGCCTTGTTGATGTCAGGGGTCAGAGAAGAATAACTGCTCAAGGTATGCAGAAGAGCATCTCTGAATGCACAACACCTCAAACTTTGAAGCAGATGGGCTACAGCAGCAGAAGAGCACACAGGGTGCCACTGCTGTCGAGGTAACTGAGGCTATAATACACACAGGCTAAACAAAAATGGACTGAAAAACGTTGCCTGGTCTGTTGAGTCTTGGATGGTAGGAAATGGTCAAAATTTCATGTAAACATGAAAACATGGATCCATCCTGCCTCGTATCAGTGGTTCAGGCTGGGGATTGTGTTACAGTATGTGGGGGATATTTTCTTGGCACACTTTGTGCCTCTTAGTACCAACTGAGCATCATTTAAATATCAATGTGATACTGTCCAGGTCAAGCCATTGTGACCTTATGTTAGGTTGGATACATGTTAAGAGGATGGATAGACGCATGGATGGATGAATGCCATTTTTGGCCAGCAAGAACTTGAAGTTATGGAAAGACAATGTCGGGTACCGAAGCACAGATTATGCAGAGGAACATGAAAAATTACTGTAGTCTGGATCAGTATGCTTAGAGACAGTAATATATCAGAAGCCTCATTAAATATATAAGACCCACTGTTAATAAATACAGGCCTTCAAAATAAAATTTCAGAGTACAGAAGATGGTGAAGCAAAGTAATGTTCATTTATACTCACTCAAAGTTGTTGTTAGTCATTAAAAGTATTAAAGGGGGAATTTCAGTGGATTGAAAGTATAAAGCCATAAAATTGCACATTATGAAAAAAATAGTGTAGGTGTAAATTATAATTTTTTTCACAATGGCTCCCTAAAGTAAATCCTAAAGAAGCTAAAAAAAATATTGAAAATTCATATACAAATTGCTAAAAAAAAAAAAAATCTTCTCACGGGAGATATTGCATTCTTCAGGAGTTTTTCTTCCCTTTTTCATCTGTAGCATTTTGCACATTATAATTTATTCAGTCATCTTGCTGCGTATTTGCATCACTTCACCGCAGCCCACTGGTGCTGCCAACGGTTTGAATTATTTTACTCCCAAAGTAAATCTGTCTTTCTGTTGCTGCTTCATGCAAAGTTGGTAAACACCTCCAGAATGGCTTTTTAAAAATGCAAATACGTTCCTCTTCCCTGAAGTATTGCAACACATCTGTCTGTACAGTATTTCATTACCCTGCAATAACATCTTTTAAAGAGGGAAACAGTGAGTGAAGTGCTGTAAGTGAGTAACCGTGCTTTAATCTGTGCAAAATTAGCAAAGATTTCATGACGCAAGCAGCAAAACTTTTTTTAAAATAGCTAGTGTTTGCTGTTTGTGTTTGGAATAACAGATAAATGCAAACAAGGATGAATGTCAGTGACAGATGTTCAGTGAAGAGCAGAAGTGTGCACAGATTTAAGGTCAGTCCTTCAGAACTCAAGGTTTTCTCATTCACACCTTGTTGATAGACAGTTTCATTTTTCTTAGTCAGGGAGTTGAAATATTTACATCTGAGATGACAAAGTGGAATTTGTGGCACTGAAAATGGAATTTGAAAAACTGTTTTTAAGGACAATGGTGAGCTACTACTACTGAAGGAATAATGGAAACTGATTGCAGCATGGCCCGATTAGTAGTCCTCGTTGAGCCATGCACACTGTATATATCTACTGTTTGTATCACTACACCTGTGGTCACAGTGGGCTTTTACAGACTGCCAACTTTCCCACTGCTTCCTCGTAAAGCTTACATACTCTTTAGCCCTTTCCAACCGAGTGGTTCCCTCCATCTAAGCATTACAACAGTTGTCAGCTTTGTTGTCACCTTTTACTTGTTTCTGGATGTACTATTACACACTGTGTTACAGTGTGAGACCTTGAGGCACATAAGTATGTAAGGAATGTCTGTGTTATGACTTGAAACATCTGACGTTGACCATTCCAGGTCAAACACGGGGCGAGTGAATGCGAGGATTGCATCACGAGATTGCTTTTAAACGTGCTTTTATGTGAAGCCCCGTCAAAAGTTTTAAGCATTAATGTAACGTGAGCTTGTTGATGGCAACCAAAGGTGGGTGATTGAGGTGTAACTTGCTAAGGGACATTTAACCAAACATTAATGGAGGTGCATGTATGTGTTTGAGCCTGTATGTATACTTTTGACCCTGCGGATTAAAGAAAATCCAAAATAAATTCAAACGTCTGCACCTGATTCTTGTTTTTTAAAGTCAATAAAGATGTACGCTGCATAATCGCTCCACCCTTGAAAAAGAACAGTTCAAAGAAATCATTAAAAGACCCAAATTAACGTGATATTCATGCCTATGATGAGTCCATGTTAACGTTTGACTACAAAAAAAAGATCACATGCACCATCACTTGATTAACTGAAAGTATTTATGTAGTCACCCACAAGCCCCATGTGATTTCATGGTTTAATGTAGGAGTCATACATTAAAGCATGTGCTTTGAGCAGTGGTGAGACCTTTGTATTATCAATGATCATTTTATTTTAGTTACAAAGTGCTTCAGAGTTTGGATGAAACCGCACGTTAAAGGCACATGTCCCAGTTCACAGTGAGTCATGTGGTCTAAACCTCCACAGACACATTAGATGTGAGCTACAGCCAAAAATAGCACGTTCAGGAACTACAACCTCAAAAGCGTGGTCACCTCTGGATATAAAGTAAGAGCGTGGAACAGTTAACCCTGTAGAGCCTGAACCATGAAATAATTGCCAGACAATTCAAATTTTTAGAAACTGGAGTGTTTATTGAGCCTTCTGACAAAAAAAAGAAAAAACATTCAGTGTGAATTTGCACATATGAGTTTTAATTTGTATCATTTTTGCTACATCCTGCATTTTGTTCAATTTATTGCTTAAAAATGTATTGTTGTCTAATCTGAAGGTCACGTGAAGTTTGGAGGTCTGTAGCAATTGACTGTTGGTGACCTGGCACCTGTGCGCCTCAGCATCCGCTGACCGCACTCTGTGATTTCACGTGACCTAACACTTTGTGTCTGACTTCCTGTCATTCCCAATCGCCTCCACTTTGCTATAATACCACTAACAGTTGGCGGTGGAATATTTAGTATTGAGGAAATTTCACGACTGGACGTGTTGCACAGGTGTCACCCTATCACAGCATACTTTGGCAATATAGTGTATTCCTTATAATTGGTTGTATATAATTTATAATTGCTTGTTCTCAAGTGAAACAAATCCTGGACATGTGGACACACTAGTTTTTTACCTTATACATAATCTGCATTATTTGGAAATAATTTTGCTAATTTTGTCCTTGTAGTTGTGGAACTGTTACTAAATTTGGGGATTTTTTTTTCTCCGTGTGGAAAAAAGGGATAGGCTCAATTCACCATGTAAGAGTATCCAGGCAAACATACGATGACTCCAATAAAGCCATCGCAGTCAGGTCATTAATCACCCCCCTTAATCCAACCTTCAAATGACTTCCTTTAGGCCTACTGCCAATCAAATTAATGAAAAATTAGTGAATTATTTCGTATCCTCATTTGCCTCAAGCTTTGTCTTTTGTGATCTACGTTTATTTCTGTCATACGCTGCATATAAACAGTATGTTGCATTGTGTTAGAGCCCATTAAAGTGAATCTTGATCATGACCAGTTTTTGGCCTAAAGTCAAACCAAAATAATCTCAACATTATTATTCATGATTGAAATCAAAAGCTTGGAGTTTATTCAAACTCTACAACATGAGTAAGAAGTTCAGAATGTGTCAGTGTTTGATATATTTTTGATGTGTCCTGGCACAGTGGCAAATGATCTGAAGGCTAGATGGATGGGTGCCTTGAATTATGCTTTTATTTAAAAATGAGAATGTCAGCATGTGATAATCCTTTCATCATTTGCTGAAGATCTCTTGACAACTTAAAGGGGCAGCTCTATAAGTTGGCATGTTAATTTCTTATGGAAGGGGAAAAAACATCGAATCTTTCTCTAGTGGTTATTGCTTTCCTCGGACTGGCTAAAAGTAAAATTAACCACACATCAGGAAGTATACCAGTGACAATTTTCCATTAAAAAATGCTCCAAAAAGTACCAAAACCACAAACACAGTCGAGAGACCTAGTTCGGTGACTTGAATCAGCTGCAATGAAGCAGCAGATAAATTATATTGCCAAATGTATTCACTCGCCCATCCAAATCATTGAAGTCAGGTGTTCCAATCTCCTCCATGGCCACAGGTGTATAAAACCCAGCACCTAGGCATGCAGACTGATCAAGAACAGTACGTAGAAAGCTTCATGGAATGGGTTTCCATGGCCGAGCAGCTGCATCCAAGCCTGACATCACCAAGCGCAATGCAAAGCATTGGGTGTAGTGGTGTAAAGCACACTGCCACTGGACTCTAGAGCAGTGGAGACGTGTTCCCTGGAGTTATGAATCACGCTTCTCCAGCTGGAAATCTGATGGATGAGTCTGGGTTTGGTGGTTTCCAAGGGAACACTACTTGTCTGACTGCATTGTGCCAATTGTAAAGTTTGTTGAGGGGGGGGGGGGGGAGAGATTATGGATTATTAACCATACCAAGACATTTTGGACAATTTCATGCTCCCAGGTTTGTGGGAACAGTTTGGGGATGGCCCCTTCCTGTTTAAAGTACTACTTTAAACGAACAGATACTGATGAAAAAGAAACAAGCAAAGTACAGATTGAATAGAATCAGCTTTTTATTCTGGACTGGTCACCTTTTCTGTTTCAGGGCAGTTTACCTCATCACACTTCCATGTTGGTGGATCACTCCGGGCTGTCCTGTCACGCTGCTTAGCATTGATTTATGCTACAAGATTAATCCAGTGGCTTTAACACGGATATGAAGACCTGGGGAAAAAAATGATCCATCAGCGCAGGAGATGAGCACAGGATTGAGCTCTGAAAGGTTGAAGTGAGAACAAAGAATGTTTTGTGTGTTGCTTGCATGCAGACTGTTTGTCTGCGTGTTTAAATCCTCTTGTGAGATACACAAGACGGTGATTCTGAGAGAGATGCTTAACTGTAAGACTGCTCTTTCAAGGAAACGGGCTTGGATAATTGTTAGTGATGACTTTAACTAAGTTGACATTAAAAAGCTAGTTATAGCCGTTCTACTAAGTTTTTTTTTTTTTTTTACTGTGATGGCAATAAAAGTTGGATTCTGCTCCAATAAGCACATGATGAGCTGGTGAGGCAGTAAGGGAGACGGGCTCAGAGAATCAGTAGATTGTACTGACCTCAAGATTTCACTCCAGACAGTTTTATTGTAGTGAAAGTTTGTTTAAGAAGTAATTTGACTTTACAACTAACGGAGTTTCTAAAAAATACATTCTCCTTGCTCTCTGAAACATGAATTAAGGATTAATCATCCATTTGTTAGTGCAGGTCAATCCTGACATGAAATATGAGCAGTAAGTAAGTACATTTGGCTCCTATACCACCCCTCTCCCTTCCCTGCTTCCCACCAACAAAACATTTTTGGTATAAAAACATAAATTCAGTTCAAGTTTGTTTTGTTTTGGTTTTTTTTTGCAGATTTCTAAGATATTTGTATTTTTTTAGCTTTTGAGTAAATACTACTGCCCAACCATTAGTGGAAACAATGGAACAAATGACCCCATTTATATATCAAACACATCCTCATGAACTGCCCCAGGCCTTTACTGCTGAAGAAGACTGAAGAAGAGGACAAGACATTCCGGAATCTCCTCCTTTTTTCTCCTCCCATGTCTTTCTCTCCTCCTCACTGAGTCCCGAGTCCAGACCAAGAGGCAGACCTTCACATGCAAAATAAAGCTGCGCGGAGCCTGAATTCTTTGCTTAGCCATGCAGTAGTGAAGAGGATTAGCTCAAGCTGAGCACCAGTTTTGGCATTTTATTTTATCCATCCCTTGGCTGACTGAGAGAGACTCTACCAAAAGGGACCTGCTTGCCTCTCCATCTAAATCTCCTCTTCACTCCCTTTCTGCTCTCCTTTTCTCCTTCTGTCCTTTTTTCCCCCCTTTTCAATTATGACTCTGTTATCAGAGGATCAGTCTGCGAGGCCCCAGCCCTGCCGGGTCTCTGAGCCTGACAAACACATTCACACTTCTTTACACCAGTACTCAACAGATTGCAATGGCTCCAAAGTAGACTACGCAGACAGTGTGGAAGGCTCTGTGTTTGCAGCTGTGGAGCCTCCCAGGCGCTCTCGGGGCCGCCTTATCCTCCACGGCCTGGTCATGTTTGGAAGGGAATTCTGCTATGCCGTGGAAGCAGCTTTTGTCACGCCGGTGCTTCTGAGCGTGGGCTTGCCCCGCAGTCTGTACAGCATAGTGTGGCTGATCAGCCCCATCCTGGGCTTCCTGCTCCAGCCCGTCATCGGTTCGGCCAGCGACTTTTGCCGCTCGCCGTGGGGCCGGCGGAGGCCTTACATCCTGGCACTGGGCATCCTGATGCTTGTGGGAATCACCCTTTTCCTTAACGGAGATGCTGTCATCTCAGGTAAGGGATGGGCGGGAAAATGTGAGGGTGAGGAAGTCAGACAGCAGGAGAGTGGAGGTAGTGTGATATCTGTAATCGTGTTATGTCAGGAAATACTTTGAGGCCACGCTGGCTTTGATTCAGAAGCATTCAGAAGATTTGTTATTATGCCCGTCTCCTGTGGCTCCCACTTTGGATTTAGGTGACAGACACTCCCTGCTTTTAAGATTAGGCTTGAAACTTTCCTTAAAAGCTTATAGTTAGGGCTGGATCAGGTGACCCTGAACCATTCCTTAGTTATGCTGCACAAGGCTTAGGCTGCTGGGGGGCTTTCCGTGATGCGCTGAGTGTTTCTTCTTCACTCATCTCTTTTCACTCCCTGTGTGTGTTTATACAAAACTTCTGCATTAAATCATTAGTTATTAAACCCTCTCTCTCTCACTTAGTGTGCCTTTTGTCCTGTCTCTCTCTGCTCTCCTCTCTTTCCCCTCACCCCCCAGCTGGTCATGGCAGATGGCCGCCCCTCCCTAAACGTGTTTCTACTGGAAGTTTCTTCCTGTTAAAAGGGTGTTTTTCCTTCCCACTGTCACCAGGTGCTTGCTCACAGGGGGTCCTGTGATTATTGGGGTTTCTTTATAATATTGCAGGGTTTTTATCTTACAGTAAAAACCCTGCAAAGCACCTTGAGGTGACTGTTTGTTGTGAATTGGCTCTTTATAAATAATAAAATTGATTTGCTTTGAATGGATCTGGAGCCTCACAGGCTTATGAGGGAGTCCAGATCCCATCAGTTTCTACTTGTTCACAGAATCGGGGGACAACGTGACACATTCATCATGAAACAAAAGGTCCAGCGATGCTCCTGTGCTTACCTTTTAGTGACGTAAGAAAATGAAAATGCATCTTTATAGTAGTTTGAGGGGAGAAAATCTCATTTAACGGTGAATTGTTTCATGAGAACCCGTCAGACTCCAGGCAGCATCACACAAAAGAATCTGTGACTATAAAAAGCAATATTAGGTTGGGTTATTAGCATTTTCTTTGAAAACCAGAAACATTGCCTGATTCACTGCTGCCTATGACAGCGGGTGCACTATTGTTCAACATCCCACGGGATCATTGAGAGGTTAAGTGCACATTTGATCACAACTGAAGCTACTCTGGTTTTTAACGCATCATCCTATTGCCTCAAATCGTTGTTTCTGATGGGAAAATGATGACAGCAACCCTCTGCGAATATGTGACAGTGTCAGGTTTGAGTGATGTTCAGAGGTCTGTTTTATAATGAAATATGGGGGCACAGTGTGTACGTACAGGTGTATTTGGAATTTGTAGGCTGTAAATTTAAAGTGCAGCAGTCAGCTCGATCTGTGCCCTGCGTGTGATTACTGGTGAGTTGTTAGAACCGTTTTCACTCTGGTGTTTCCTTCGCCTGGATATCAGCTATCAAAAAGCAGTTAAAATAGATGCAGCATTGTTGTGGAGGGTTTTAATAAAAGGCTGAATAACATCACTGTCACAAATCATTGTTAGGAGCTTGTTTTTACCTTGTCATTTAGAATGTTGTCTTGGCAGATGTAAAAAAGAGAGAAAAAAACCCCCTCACAATAATAGGCACAAAGAGACTTATTTTTCTTCATCATCCTCCAAAGTGTTCAAGGTGGTTCATTTTGGCCTGCAGCTGTGGAGTGGTTAGAGGGTTTTTTTTAAAAATGTTTTCAGGCAGAAATAACAAAAATAGACAAATAAATAGCCAATGAATTAAGGGGAAATGCTCCTGGCTCTCTTATAGTCCTCGTATGAACTATAAAGTATGTCTTCTGACGTGGGCCGGATAAGCTGATTATCTTTCCGTGTTCCTCGGGGCCATAGTAAATGCCAAAGCAGTCGTGTGACATAATGTTTTCTATTGTTGGAGCTTCTTAAATATGAGCAACCTCACACTGGTCAGCACCTCCCAGAGTTCCTCTTTCAGTTTTAAATTTTTTATTTTTTTTTTCATCTCTGGAGCTTGAAAAAAAAAAAAAAGGTGACTGGACCTCTTTAAGTTTCTTAAAGACATTTCACCTACGTTCATTTTTTTTTTTTTTTGTCACTTCAGACGTTTGTAAAGAGGTAGCAATTAAAATTCCTTCCAGCATCTAGTTTTTAATAAAATAATGTGCCTGTCCTTCAAAATACACTCATATCTCTGAATGAAATCATAAAATCATCTTTAATAACGTCTAATTACATTTCCTTTTGTGATATGATTTGACAGCATTCTTACCTCTGAAAGAACAGCTTAATGTTCAAACAGTCAGGTTTTAAAATATAATTGCTATAGCGTCAAATATAATAGGTTTTCTTGGACAAACAAAGCTGCTTTTTTCATTATTTTTAAGGACCTTTCAATGTGCTTCTCCTCTGAGATTCTCTCTTATGATGTGTATCAAGCCTAATTAAACTAGCAAATTTAACACATAAAGCTCCTTAATGTACTGGTTTGATGGCCAGCATGTTATTAGTTTAATCTTTTTTTGTGATACGTGCTGATTGCTGAGGTGTGCTGTGGTTTTCCAGCACTCGTCAGCGACAGATCACTGAAGAGCACATGGGCCATCGTGGTGGTAATGTTTGGAGTCGTGCTGTTTGACTTCGCTGCAGACTTCATCGATGGACCCATCAAGGCCTACCTGTTTGATGTGTGCTCACACCAAGACAAGGAAAGAGGTCTGCACTACCATGCTCTCCTCACAGGTATGTAGCAAAGAGCATGAACACAAACGCACCGTGGTTCTTGCTTCAGTGCTTTCTGTAGACTTATTTATGCTGGTTTCTTTGGTGATTGGTTCAAACACGCCTTTTAATGGATTTGGGAATTAGTTAGGCAAGAATTTTATTTGCATTCTGTAGCAGAGCAACTCACACTGATGTTTTAAGGAAGTGATTCTCCAAAGCTATTCTGGTGTAACTGAGTAGGCGGAGATGCACATACAGTATGGAGGAAGTGTAAAAGTTTCAGTGAACTGTGCTGCCGTCTGTGCGTTGGTGTGCGGGTGAGAGCTATGTCTGTTTTTTGACTAAAGAGTAACGGTATACAAATATGAGTTCACTTGGGAATAATCGGATAAATTGAGAAATATACTTATTTGCTTTCTTAGTAAGTTAAATGAGAATTTCAATGCCCCTCTCATGTCTGTAACTATGACAGTTAGCTGAGGTTGGAGTGAAGCATCAATATTATCAGCCAACTGATATATCGGCTGGCTGATAATATTGGCTAGTATTAGCTATTTGCAGATATATCGGTAGCAGCAAATAATTTTCATTTATCTACTGCTACATGAAAATTTAAAGAGTAAAGAAGAGACCGGAGAAACACCCTTAAACCATGTTATGAGTGCTGGTCTTCGTCCACCAGAAGGCATTCTTTAACATCGATGGTGGTAGCCCAAACACAACCACCAGAGTGCAAACAAGTAACACATGACTCAATCTGAGAATAAAAGTTTGTTTTTTACCTCCATTGTCATATTATCTTAATAAGGGGTTATAAATAACTACGCATAACAAATGTTTTGTTTGCCTGAAGAAAAAAAATATTAGTCTATATATCAGATTTTTAAATTACCAAATATTGGTCTGAGGAATCCTGTATCAGTCTCTCTCTCTTCTGAATATATCTGAAAGTAACACAATCCTACACCTGTAAAACTCCCCAAACATATTGTGCTTTGTTGTTCAGACAGTTATATCTCTCTTTTTTTTTTTTAAAGAATTGCTTGTCCAGGTATAGTAACACATGCTAATCATAAGATTTTTTAAATTTGCAACTCCCGTTCAAGTTCATTTAAAGATGAAAAACAAAGTAATCTAAATTATTAATACTGCTATAAGGAAAATATGTATTAACAAAAGATCAGATAACTGCGTGTGTATATATAATAAGGAGGTGATCAGATCTGCCATGGTTTTAAAGTGAAGTGAAAAAGAAAGTATAGCCTCTTTTTAATTTTTTAAAGCTTTTATTTAAACACAACTTCAGATAAATAACAACACATGATATATTACTCTGTGCCAACTAGGCCAAACTGCAGGAGTGGTGTGTGAAAAACTGAGTGCAGCCCATGATTCAATAACTTGTATAAACACTTTTAGGAGCAATAAATTGAACTTATTGTTTTATGTATGACTCTCAGATTATTATGGAGGATTTCTGGTCCGCTATTTTTTTTTTTACAGCATCACTTCATTTTGCTTCAGAATACTTTGGTATACAGAAGAGTTCATGGTTTACTCAATGACTGTAAGGTTCCCAGGTCCTTTGGCCGTTTTTTTTTTTTTTTTGCCCAATGGCTCCAAAACAAGTCCAAATCATCACCCCTCCACCACCGTGCTTGGCAGTTGGTATGTAGTGTTTGCACTGATATGCTGTGTTTGGTTTGCTTGGTTGTGGTGCTGTGCATTATGGCCAGACATCTCCACCTTGGACTCCTTTGTCCAAAGGGAATTGTTCCAGAAGTCTTGTAATCTACTCAGATGCAACTTTGTAAACTTAAATTATGATTACAGGTTCTTTTTAGAGAGAAAAGCCTTTCTCCTTGCAGCACTCCCAAACAAGCCATACTTGTTCAGTCTTTTTCTAATTGTAATGTTATGTAGCTTTTGGGTTTTTTTGCAATTTCTCTGAGCGCTGCACGGTGCGATCTCAGGGTGAATTTTGCTGGGATGTCCATTCCTGGGAAGACTGGCAATTCATCAACATTCTATACTTGTGCATAATTTTTCACACTGTATAAACTTTGAATTGTTTGGAAATGGCTCTATAGCCCATCCCAGAGTGATGAGTAGCCACAATTGCTGATGTCGTGCCCCCTTGGTATTATGTTAGTACACACCAGGTTTAATGGGCTCATTGTTCACTTGCTGCTCATCATCAAATGGCAGAAAGCTGGTAAACATAATGGAGTATCTAGCAGCTAAAGAGCTGGATGGTGGAGACCAAAACCATTCAAATGCAAGGGACTGTTGCATTTTATCATTGTTGTTGGAATTATCAGACTCCCACAAAATGATTGATGATAATGTTGCAGTGTTAGTGCCAAATGCATAAATGCTTGCTAATGAGTTAAGAAAAAAGGATAATATGTCAGTGATGCTTGTTGTTCCAGTTCATTTGGCTGAAGGACTGCTGAGATGGTGCCATAACTACTCCTAAATTAATGGTCAGAATGTAATCAAAGTTGGGCACAGTGATCACCTAATGGGTCTTCACCCAAACTGTGCTCGATGTCAAAGTTGCATCGGATTATAATTCTCTGAAATATAGCCAACCAATAACAAGAAAAGTCATCAATTTCTTTCTGTATTTCACACATTGCAATAACCTGTGCCATATATTCAAACAGTCCTCTGATCTCAGTTGTATTATTAAGATAACTTAATACAACCATCTGCTTCTTTGTCTGATTAATCTCTCTGGGATTTACAGAGTAAGTTTAGCTCAATCTTCCCTGCTGAATTCATTTGACTTTGTGCAGTTTGTGAGTTTTGGGACATAAATCCTCCTGTTTAAGGCCAGATCATGGAATTGCATAGAAGCTTTTGTGCGAGCACTTTCCTGCCTTTCTGAACTTTTCCCGCTCGATGCCATTCCAGTACTTTTCATCCTGCACTTAACCTTCAAGTCACGGACAAATTAAATAGATTCTCCCTTTGTGTGATCAATACGGTCGAGCAGGGTCGCACCACAAAAAGTTCTCAGGGACATATTGGATGTAGCATGACATCAACCAACGCATCGGTTTCTCTTATAGATTTATTTACTTCCTGATGTTTTCTGAGCCGACCATTAAACGTAGTTTAGGTAGACAAGGCTGCAGGTTGTGTTTATGATATCCTGGATGGTTAACAATCACAGAACAGCTTTTCAGGATGGCATATTGTAATTCCCACCTCTTTGAGATCCAGTGGAGCATTTATGAAAGAAAAGAGGGGGGAAAGACAAACAACAGCAACATTTGATTTTTCCATATTTCCAATATTTACCTCATATGGCTGCTCCTCATGCATGAATTCTTTGACATTTCAGTGATTTTTTAAATTTTTTTTTACTTTTTCTTCAAATTCAAATATACATTTAAAAAAAACTGCTTAAACCTTCCTGAGTGTTTAGACCCAAATGTGGGCCTCTTGCAGATTAATGAAAAGGCTAAATATAGTTTAGTGTGCAGGGTTTATATATTCAATGTATGAACTTAGACTTCAAGAAAACTTTTCCCATTTAGTATCATTTTTTTTCTTGCCAATCCACCGATAAAGCATCATAAACTTAAGGAATATTTTCAAATGAGTCCACAAAGAAAGGCAAAATTTCACTCGTGGGCAAAAAGTGGGGCAAGATGATGTTTGTGTGAGCGCTGCGGTGTGTTCAGCTCAAATGTCAGCAGGCACCGGGTGGTGTGAGCATTCGAGTTAGGCAGTAATCCAGCCGTGAGCTAGTCATGTGTTGCAGTCATGGGTCTTAGCTGAGAGAGACAGAAGCCAGGCGCATGACTATCACGGCTGGTATGTGAAGTTTTAGTACTGTTACTGAATACTGTTAGTGGGCAAGTGATCCCCACTTATGAAAATCATGTTTTTTACCATGTGAATTGGGCCACATGTTGTTTTAGTTAATATATAACATGATTGTCATCAGTGTAAAAACACTGGTTCAACAGGGTTTCATAAATAGGAAATCCCATCGATAGCAGGGTTGGACTAACTCAGAGCTGGCCACAGAGAGCAGGTTTTGACAGCATGACATCAGCAACACATTCATAACTGCTTGATGATGCAGTTAGCTGAAGGCTAAGGTCTCTGTGTGAATGTTAGGTATTAGTCTGTGGCAACGCTTTGTAATATTTTAACAGCTAGCACCTAGCTCTTGTCCAGTGTGGATTCATTTTTAAATTTTTTTTTATGTTTTCTGACTTTTTCTCTGTCCCAATTCACCAGAACAGCATCCTCTCTGTGGGCCCAGAGCTCCTGATTTACAAATTAACCCCTTGATTTTCCCCTCCTACTTAACAAAACACAGACACAGTGGAGCTGTGACTTCCTCCATCAGAGGAAGAGGAGGGTGTGTGGGGGCAGGCAAGGACAAATTTGCATGTGAAGATATAATTTACTGAAAATATATGATTTTTTTAGGGCTGTAATTAATGTCAGGAAAGGAACATTAGCTGTAGGCTTTTGTTTGCAGTTTAAAGCTGCTGAATGAAGTGGCTATTATGTCACTCTCCAAACACTGACATGTTTGGATAACACACAGCTCCTGTTGTCCAAGCCCATAATTTTCACCTTGAGGTCAAGGTTGGCGAGATTTGAACTCATCTAAAAATTTTAGTAGATGCATCTCTGGTGTGAATTTGAACATCCTGCCCCACATCGTTTTCAAGTTATCGCGTTCACGAGATTTTCAGAAAAACTTGACCTGTGACCCAATTATGGCAAAAATTGAATCAGGTGATGTGGGGTCACTGGCCATCTATGTGCAAATTTGGGGCAGGGTAAAAAGTAAATTTGGTAAACTTCATTTGATATTCAGCAATCTTGTTTTCATTGTGACTGTCTAAAAACTGCACTCCTTTTGTTTGCTGGTTTCTTCTCAAACATAATTAGGATCTCTGTGAGTGGAAACTCTTGTTTCCAATATTTAATAAAGGATTAATGGATTTGTCGTTAAAATATAGCAACAGCACTGTGACGACAGAGAAAGAACGCAATTGCATGAGGCCTTTTTTTCTGCAGTGACAAAGAAAAGTAATGAAAAAGACCTAAGAAAGAGTTTGATCATTGCAGAGAATCACAAAGACTCTCAGTCTCAATACATTTTAAATGCAGTTTTTCAGACTCAGTTCAATACAACTAAGATGTTGCAATTCTTTGGGTGTGAATTGTTGCATGTAAATGTTTTTCATTCACAGTTTTGTTGCTCGTCCCTGTAATGTACTTGTTTGCTTTGTGTTGATGGTGTGTGGGTGTGTGTGTGTGTGTGTGTGTGTGTGTGTGGGGGGGGGGGGGTCCTAATAAAAACTTCACAATTGGATGAATTATTTAAAAAGAGAGATGTTTGAGCACCACTGGTTTACATTACTTCTATAAATCTATAAGCTGTTTGGGGCACCAGAATAATCAGCCTCGAGTGAAACCATTTCTTTTTTTTACTTTAACTTGAGTGACATACAGACAATACACGTTTCAGCAAATACAGTGCAAAAAAACACCATAAAGAAGAGAAATCAACTCTTTTTTTCTTGAACCAGAAAATGTTGCAGCATCAATCTTCATATCACACAGACATAAGAGAAGCATGACTCCTGACGTGGTTATTACTGCACCTGCCAATTACTAAAATGTAGAAAAATAGCCTCGATTCAGGTGAGCATCTACAGAAGACTGAGAGGAATGTAGCTGCAACAGTTGATCATCAAAACAGTCAGTCACAAAAAAATCGAGTATTTTTAAAACCCCAATTCAAAAAAAAAAAGCTGGGATGCTACATAAAATGTAAATAAAATCAGAATGCAGTGATTTGCAAATCTCACAAACCCATATTTTATTCGCAATAAGACACAGAAAACATATTAAATGTTTAAACAGAAACTTTTGGCTCATTTTGAATTTGATGGCAGCAACAGGTCTCAAAAAAGTTGGGAGAGTTGGGGAAGTTGAAAGGCTGGAAAAGTAAGTGGTACTAAAAGAAAACAGCAGGAGAAACAACTAATTGGGTTAAATGGGAACAGGTCAGTAACATGATTGGGTATAAAAATAGCATCTCAGTGATGCAGAGTTTCTCAGAAGTGAAGATGGGGCAGAAGTTCACCAATCTGCAAAAAACAACTGCATCTACAAAGTGTAGAACAAGTTCAAAATAATGTTACTTGGTGTAAAACTGTGAAGAATTTTAATATTTCGTCATCTACGGTACATAATATCACCAAAATATTCTGGGAGTCTGGAGGAATCTCTGTGCACAAGGGACAACGCCAAAAATCAAGCAAGGAACAAATACTTCCATCCAGATGACGCCTTTTTCTCCTTGCATATTTCAGCAAGACAATGCTAAACCACAGCCCTGTTCTTCTACTGCAGCATGGCTGCGCAGTAGAAGAACAGGGCTGCCTGCAGTGTGCTGCATGTGGTCAGTTAGAGATGTTCATCTATCCACAGCTTGGCACAAACATGACGCTGACATAAGAAGACAGCTGTCTCCACTCAGCAAAATGCTCGATAATGAAGCGGTCCATCTCAAGTGCAGAGGTGTTATTAATCAAAGACTGATGTGATATGCCTGACCTATGATGTGTGCAGGTAATGATGCACTTCGTAATAGTGACAAACAGGCTAAATCTGGATTCCTGATGGGCCATATCCATTGCCTGAATATTGACCTTAAAGTAATAACTAATGTAATCTCATCTGAAACCATTTCTGAATCTTTTAGAATAATTTCCTGGTTTGTGCTCTGTGTCAACTGAGATAATTTCCTAATGACATTAAATCCTTAATTCTAATTAAGGCTGAAATAAGAGGAATTTGGCAGGTTTGGGGATGGTGGCATCCTGAGAAAAAGCATTACTTAGAAAAAAATTCATATTCATTTCACTTGTGAGCTCCAGTAGATTTTGTGTAGATGCTGTGATCAGCTGAGCTGTGCTGCCTCAGCTCAAAGATTCACAGCTCCTGTTG
>JAVDPK010000904.1:310648-322672 GCA_034780415.1 Cichlasoma orientale | reverse complement strand
ACAGTCTATATGATGTATAGGAGCCATGATAGCTGATTTCCAACCCCTCTGCAGCACAAAGCTGGTATAAAGCTGGAATTCAATGAGTAAATCTAATGAGCATCACCAGCTTAAATTTCTCTTGATGCCTGCTACCCTCACTCTCTGCACCAGTCCAAAAGTGCATCACTGTAAACCACAGTAATGTCCAGTATTTTCATGCAACCTTTGAATAACACAAAGTTAGTGCACCTAATGTTGGTTTGCAGGACGTTTCAAAAAATGAAAAAAAAAAAAAAAGCTGTTCTCTGTTCAAAAACCTCCAAAACAAGGACATTACATTTAAGCTTTGAATTTCCAGTCTATCAAATGTCACTGAGCAGTTGTTGCCTTTAAATATAATCTCTCCTCCTCCTCTCCTGTCTCCTGTCCTTCTTACATCTTTCTCCATTGGTGAGTGAACTTACCTGTCATTGTTTTTTTCTCCCAGGGAAATACAGCAGCTATCACACACATTGTGTGGTTGCTGACATTTGTTGAGCTGTTTGAAAGCTGCATTTAAAATTACCTGCTACTTAAAAAACTGTTACTCCCTTTGTGCTCACTCCTCTTCTGCAGAGCTAGATGCTGAAGTACCATGATCATAAAACACTGTCCCTGATCATTCTGGCCCACTTTAACCCCTGAGTACAGAGTTTTAAATCATTTTTTTCCTCTTTTTTTTTGCCTATTCGAATGCACTAATAGGATTTTATGTGTTATTGATCCCTCCATTTAGGTTCAAACCAGTTTGACATCTGGAAGAGCAGTGAGGTGAAATAAGTTCCCTATAAAACCCAAAGTAAAGAGTCTGTTTTGAAAATATAAGGATTAGAAAGCACAGATATTTGTGCTAAAATGTAGGGAGTAAAAGTAAAAAGTTATCCGAAAATAAGTGTACAGATACCCAAAAATTCTACTTAAGTACAGTAACAAAGTATTTGTACGTTATTATATGTATGTAAATATGTATTCAAAGGTGCTTGTCCAGTGGTGTGCACCAGCAAAAGTTGTACAAGTACACTGTATATACTATACAGTGTGCAGAGTACATCACATGTTTATTTTCTTTTTTAGATACTTGGACAAGAAAACATTTGATCCTTTGAAACAGTGTCGACAGATAAATGTTTTTTTTATCACAGAGAAAATCCACTTCAATCAACAATTCAGTACAAATAACAGATTTAATTTTCTACTCTGGAAAAACGAAGTTTATTCCTGGCATCAGAAGCTAGCATTGCTTCTGTTAGTAAAAACTAGTTTTTGTAACATGTTTCTTTTGACTACTTCTCCAAGCAAAACTCCTTTGGTTGCAGGATCTTTGTGGGTTGTCTTTCATGTGCTGCCCATTTCAAATCCCAGCTCAACATTTCAGAGGGATTCAAATCTGGGCCAAAATTTTGCATTTTGAGTGATTATTTGGTGGATTTGACCTGCTCTGGATCATTAGGCTGAAAGGTCCACTTCCAGTTCAACACAGATGGTTTCTAATCATCTTCAGCTCTTCACTCTTTGATATGATGCAAAACTCATAGTTGAATCAAACACTGCAAACAGGCCAGCCCCTCGGGCACTGAAGCAACCACAAGCCGGAACATTTACTGTTACTGGTCGCTGCAACACACGCCTACCATCACCACAGCCAAACAAGCATTAAGAAGCTACAACATAGCTTAAAGCTGACTCACAATGAATGTCAGTGCAAACAGCTGTTTGCTAACTACTTTGCCATATCAGTTTAAAAGAATATTTGAATCCCAACTCTTAATGCTGCCCCCAAGTGGTTGAGATAGTTATTTCATCTGTTACCACTCTAGTCGGCATGAGCGCTACTGTATATAATTAATCCACTTCCCAAAGAGAACTCATACATTTGTTTCCTCCTGTTTACCTCTCACTGCTCTCAGCCGTGCTTCTAGAAGAGTTCACAGATCTGCAGATTGTTTTAATCTTTGCTTCTGTCTACGCCAGGCCTGGGAGGAGCATGCGGTTACCTGGTGGGGGCTATGGATTGGGGTCATTCCGTGATGGGTCAGCTCCTTGGATCCGAGTACCAGGTCATCTATTTCTTCTCATCGCTGACCTGGGGCATCTTCCTCACTGTGCACCTCTTCAGTATTCCAGAGCAACCTCTGGGCAAGGCCCCATCTGCATCTGATTCCTCATCATCTAGTGCTCTTCACCTACTGGGCTCTCACAGCAGTGGTTACGGCGCACTGGTTAAGGAGCCTGTCTCTCCTGTAGCCCCTGCACCTGTTACAGATCTCAGGCCCAGGTCTTTCTCAGCCCTGGGAGAAGCCAATTCAGTGACCTCAAGTGCCAAACAGCCAAACAAAGAGGTGTGTGATGTGCATAAAAAGTCTTTCAGGGTGCAGTTACTTTACTGGATTACCATATATGAAATACAGAGTACAGAGACCTAATAAAAGTAGTCCAAATTTGAAGTTGTTATGGCGTGTTTTGAGCTTCAAATGGTTAGTCAGGGTATGATCTGCAGATGAAATATTGCAATAGCCCGACAGTATTTATTCATTGACTTGTTCAAAGACTATTGAGACACCTGACATCTTACTATTCCTGCTTTGCTGACTTTTGAATCTCTGTAAAACATGAATGTCAGTAGGTATTAGTATTTGGTTTGTCCCCCCTTTTTGCGTCATGACAGCAGCCCAACAGCTGGCACGGACTCCACAAGTTTGCATAAATCCTGACATACTGTGTTATCCCAGCATGATCTGAGAGGGTTCCAAAGAGGTTGCCCAAAAGGCCAAAACCTCGATATCTGAATCCTTCAAGTACCCCCATAAATATATAGTAAGGCTGGCATTAACATGTTAACATGTTATAACGTCCTGCATTTAAAGTATATCCAGATTTTCCAAAGATTTTCCATATTTCCGTATTTGACTGATGCAATGTGAGACTTTTGAATTTCAGAGAGATTGGTCTCATCGTCCTGTTCAAACTCACTTTTACAGCTTTAATTGAAAGACGCTTGATTAATTATCTCTGAAATGTCAAGCTTTTGCCTGAATAATCCTCTTCATTCTTTTGTTGATTCAGCTTTCCATTGTTGTTTTGCAGAGTGATATTTTAAATGTATTTGGGTTTTTTTTCCCCCCTCATTATGTTAGAAAGGCAAAAAGATGTGAAAAGAACTGCTCCGTATATCTGCTATACTAGAAAACTAATAAGGGATCAATTTTCCAAAGAGCATATTTGTTTTTTCCTTTCTTTTTTAAGTCTTCCTTTCTCTTTAATCATCTCCTATCACTAATCCTAAAACCAACTCCTTAATAGGAGTCCCTTATGCTCCTATTAAGAAGCATACATTCAATCTAATTACGGCCCTTTATGGGGCATGCATGTTTTTTTAATTGTAGACTCTTTTGAAGTGTTGCCATTCACGGGCTAAAACACCACTAGCACTGAAACACCAGCAGACTAATGAGCACTCTAAGAGGATTTTTGTTGCTGTCAGTGTTTTAGCTGCTGGCACTGATGTCTGTGATGTTTTTGTGTGTCTGCAGGACCAGAAGAAGATGACGTTCAGGTTGCTGATAAAAGCTATTGTCAATATGCCAAGTCACTACCGCTGCCTGTGTGTCAGTCACCTGCTGGGATGGACCGCGTTTCTCTGCAATATGCTCTTCTTTACCGATTTCATGGGACAGGTATTGATTTGCATGTGTCTGCGTGTGGGCTTTTAAGAATTTCAAAAAGTAACCAATCAATGTTCTTAATTAAAAAGCTAAGCCATTTGCGATCGCGTAAAGGTCACAATTTTACATGATACCATCACCGCTCCCTTTGTTTCACATCTTTCGGTCAGATTTATTTTTAGACCTTTAATAAAGGTTTGTTGGATCAGTTTGTGTCCCTCTCCTACGCATCTGTCTCGTGAAATAGATGAGAAAAAGTCTGTTTTTCTACCGCCTTGAGTTTAGTATCACAGTTATCACCCTCATAGCGTTTTGGATGAGAGGGTGGAGCGCTACAATAGCAGCTGCAACCATAAGCTGCACCTATTAAACTTCAGAGCAGATGTCTTGGGCTGGATGTTGGTACTATTAACCGCACAGCAAGCTGTGTTATATTTGCACTTATAATGCTATAAAAGGCACGCAAAAATCAAGAGGTCACGTTCAGTGCCACAAATTAGCTGAGCTGATGTCTAGAAACCAGCTAATGTCCAGCACCCACCTTTATAGATGGTTCCACATTGGTTTCATTTTTCCAAACTGAAGCTATGTCTGTATGTCTGTACGCGCAGCTTTATCTCCTTTTTTTGATGTCCGACTGTGTGCAGTGTTATTGTTTGTAGGCTTCTGATTGGCCAACAGGTCAAACGGTTGGGGGTTAAATCAGCACCTGTTGCTTGTGTTTTAATTTGAACTGAGATATTTTTCCAGAACGAAAAAAAAAATCCTTGTTTTTTGTGTGTGCATGAACGAACCCTCGATTATTACACCCCCGCCCCCGCCCCCGCCCCCGCACACTTAATTAACATTGAATTATCTTATTTTCTCATTTGGCTTGTTTTGCTTTTTTTAAGTACGTCACTTTAGTGAGAAGTAATCAACTGATTAAATGAAAAAAAATTTTTTTTTTTGCAGCCCATAAAAGGACTTCCATTCAAATGAGGCAAGGTTATAAATTTAAAGCAATGACATCAGAGACACAACGCAACACACCACAGCATGCATCTGCATTCAAGCCCCAAAAAGCTCGCTCTTTGTGTGGAGGCAGATGGAGGGTGAAGGGATGTGTAGTGAGTTTGTTGTGTGCAGTCTTCTGCTGACATGTGCCATAATGATGAATGCTTCACACTGTCACAGTGTGAATGCTGATCAAAGGATGCTCTTCACACCATGATGCTGCCTTGCTTCATTAAACACAGATGCACCAACTTATCTAAAATTGCAGGCTTATTTCTTATCAGGGATAAGAAATGCACAGTCAGGCTCCCTGCTCAGACAGGGCTACTGGCAATTATACAAAGAAAATAAAAGATAAAAGCATGATTTAAAAAAGAAGGTACCTGCTTTCTGATCTAATCTAATCTAATACACGTTACTGAAGCTTTATATTCAGGTTTCCTCAGCTTTTCATGACGTTTTATGGCCTGGGAATAGTGCTATACATTCTCAGGCTCTTCATTCAATAACTGCCCTCTCTTTTCAGATTGTATACAAGGGGAATCCATACGCCAATCACAGCTCTGCTGCCTATGCCACATATGAGAGGGGAGTAGAAGTTGGCTGCTGGGGTTTGTGCATCAATGCAGTGTCCTCTGCTCTCTACTCGTGTAAGTGGCTGTGCTGCTTGAGGAATAAGTTATGTGAGAGAGTGGGAGTGGAAGGCGGAAATGGATAACAGTGGGCAATTAATGCTTTTGCACTGGGATTGCAGGGTACTCTCTCAGCACGCATTTGATGCTAAGCTGTGTTATTTTGAACACTGTGTTATTGTTAGTTGTTGAGAAGGGGTCTTGGCTTCTAGGAATTAAAAGATGGCCTGTCCAATTATATGCACAGGGTTTTTTTTGGGTTTTTTTTTTTTTAGTATACCTCATGCTGGTTTGTTGATTCTTGAGTAATTGTAACCATATTTTTGCGTGTCTTTCAGATGTCCAGCGATTCCTCCTCTCATATATTGGGCTAAAAGGATTATATTTTATGGGTTACTTTGTGTTTGGCTTGGGCACCAGCCTGATTGGCCTTTTCCCAAACGTCGTAGCAACGCTCGTCCTCTGCAGCGTGTTTGGCGTCATGTCCAGCACACTCTACACCATCCCATTCAACCTGATAGCGGAGTATCAACGTGAAGAGGAGGTACAGTAATAGACTGGCAGAAGAAACACTCAATAGTTACGGATTTGTTCAGGTTTTCTCAGTTTAAAGGATCGTATGGCTCTTGAATGAACACAAGTTGCATATTGCACATGATAATTGATACTTCCAATATGAATTTTACCGAACCAGGAAAAACCAGTGTAAAACATGCTTATTCCTTACAGCTATTAAGAAATGAAGTCAACCCTGAGAGCTTTGATGTGCGCTGGAATTTCGATCCTTTCTAGATTCATGAGGGCGAAATCGTGCATTTACAGGACTGTAAACAGAGCATCCGAGCATTGCGACAACATTCATTAATAAGACCCCTGTGGACCAATCAGACAAAACAAAAGTGCTGCAGTTTGCCAGAAAATAACAAGCCCACACTACAAAAGAATAATCTTTTTTGTCCTTTTTTCAATAGTAAGCAATATATCTTTGTGTTTGAGGAAGCCAAATGAAGCCATAATGTGTCTTTCTGTGAAACTTTAACAGGCACAGAATTATTGACAAGCAATTAATCAAGAAAATTAACAGCAGATTATAATTAAAGCAATCAAAAATGGATTAATCTGAAACCTGTCTGTAGCCCTCTCACACCTTTAATCATGATTCAGATTGACATTTGAGGCTAAGATGAATTATTGCAGTATTGTGCAAAAGCCCACCCCTCCTTTCTTTACATTTTGGTAGGAAAATGTGAACTACAGGAGGTGCAGCAGTTTATTGAAACACACAAACATACATGGAAATACAGCACATGAGGCCAAAATAGAGCTTGTACAATTCTAATAAGCTTGAAAGTCAATATTTGTAATGCCCACCTTTATTCTTTAACACAGCCTAAACTCTCTGAGGCAGCTTTCTTCTCATTTCTTTAAGTCGTCTTCGGGAATAGTTCTCCAGGCTCCTTGAGGAACATTCAAAGCTCTTCTTTGGATGTTGGCTGCCTTTTGTTTCGTTCTCTGTCAAGATGACCACACACTGCTTCAATAATACTGACGTGTGGGGAAGTCAGTTCTTGACTAACAGTGTTTAATTGTGTGTTTTTCTATCCAGGCCATTCTTTTACTGCACGTGCAGTGTGTTGCTGCTGATGCCTCTTTGGGAATCACCTTGTTGGTGCAAAAATACGGTTTTATGCTTGTCAAACTGTGTTGACATTTTTCATCGATTCAACTGAAGAACAAATGATGTGCTTTTGTGATAGTAACAAAGTGTCTAAAAATGCAGTTTAACACTGGTTCTTTCTAATTCCTTTTTTATGCCTGAATAATTCATAGGTCAGTGTTAAGTGGCTTAAAAAAACATTCCTCTGAAAATGGTCAGGTACAAAGACTGGACAGAAAACGAGTGAAAAATCGAGTGTCAAATGAAAAACCTTTAAAGACCTCCAGAAAGCCTGGAGAACTATCGCTCAAGACCACTTTAAAATTACAAGAAGGCCTGGCTCCGTGGATGCAAAACATTAAAAAAAAATTAGGGGTGACTCGAGACTTTTGCAGAGTACTTTACTTCCTTAAAGTTGAGGAATTTACAAAAGACAGATCAAGAATGAGACACTTTAAAGCCCCCCAAAAATCCTGACTATTAATCCCATAATCCAACTGAGTCGACTCCTTCTTGTGGCTGCAACAGCATTTAAAGTCTGAACCCAAACCACAGATATTCATAGGGATCTCCAGAACCACAGAAGGCATTATGTATTCATTAATATCTTCACGTGTAGAACTAAAGACTGATTATCGCAGTCTAATATCAGAGTACTCCAGGGGTCTGTATATTAAAAATAAGGAATTAATTATTTAAATATATACGAAATAATAGAAATGGTCGGTCAAGTACACAGGAGCTCAGATTTTACTGTAAATTTGCTTTTAAATATCCGAAGTCTGTAACAGAAAAGAACAGAAAACAACAGAAGGTCTGATATTCAGTGTCAGTTTAAGCTTTCTGGATAACCTTTTCTTCAATTAGTGACCACATTAATTTTTTAATACCGGTTATAGTGTTGCTGCAACATTCTCAAACAAGTGTATATACTTCATCTATAAAACATAAAGACAGTGTCAAAAATCAATTGTTTTTTTTCTGTCATGGTCAGTCAATACCTCATTAAACTGAAGCAGGTGAGAGCATGATGGAATTCAACTTGCACATTAAGGTGAAACTGAAAAAAAAACATAGCTTTATGAAGTAGTTTCTTAATATTCTCAGAGCTGTCTGTTTGCCCAGCTGTGTGTGTGTAGCGTGTTTTTTTCTTTTTGGCACAGCCTCTCCGATCAAACTGAAATTGATGTCTTCACATATTGTTCTCTTGTTTTCCCCTCCCCCTCATCCTCCTCTTCTCTAATAACATGCAGCCTCCTGTGCTTTCAGGAACAACTGAAGCTGCACGGAAGCAATAAAAGTCCTCGAGGCACGGGGATGGACTGCGCCGCCCTCACTTGCATGGTCCAGCTGGCTCAGATCATCGTGGGCCTTGGACTCGGTGCTCTGGTCAACGCGGCTGGAAGCGTGATCGTGGTGGTCCTCTCAGCCTCAACCATGTCTCTGCTAGGCTGCATCTTCATCGTCCTCTTCATCAGATATGTGGATTGATTTTGCTTAAATACAATTTTCAATGATATTGTTTTAATAAATAAAGATTCTTCATTATATGGTTATAACGTCTCCAATTTTCATTTTACCTCATTTTACTGATAATTATGTCGTTGTTTTTTTTATGTTTCTCTGCTCTGATGGATCCTAAAAATGGTCCCTTTTGGCTGACACAGAAACTTTCTTCAGTTTTTGTCTTATGGCGCTGCATAAGACTGCAATCAGTATCCTTAAATGGGAGCTTGGCGAGGATTTAGATACCACACTACATGCACATAACCCGCTACAAGTAGCTATTTATGCTGTTTGGTAATTAAGTGATACAGTTTAACAGCAGCTGTCTAAAGTGCTTGAAGCCAGCTGGACTTGTTTTAGGTTCTTGAAGACGTTTCGCCTCCCATCTGAAAGGCCGCTTCAGTTCAGAATAATAATTTATGGTACCACAACTGTGCCCGTTTGTGTATGTATTTCCCTGCATATCTATTTCCCCTCTCCATATACTGTCTGCAGTGTACGGAGAGGGGTTTTCACCCAACACAAACATGCTCCCATGGAGCCCTCCAAAACCCCAACTGCATATTGCTGGATGACGCAGTACGTTGGTCAAATGCTGACTGGTTGACAAGTGGGCCAGAATAGGGAAGGGAGCGACATGGGAAATGGGAAAAGCACAAAAGTTCCCCAATCAAAGATCCAAAGATGCAGCATGAAAAACAGACAGTGGCTACAGTGGACACTAGGGGGCTGAGCTGCAAGCCTGCACCCTTAATGATTGTAGGTTTTCATTATATCAACATCATCATCATGATCATCAGCTGTTTTCTTCTCCAATGGGAGTCCTAGAACCGCCTAGTCAAAAGTTGTGGAATTTGGCACACTTCCTCAGGACAGTCTCATTATCATTTTCACCAAGTTATGTGCCGCTACCTTGAGCACTCTTAGCACCACCATTGGGGCAAAGTTGGACTCGTGTGGCCAATTAAGGAAATTGAGGTACAGTTGGAATACTTGGATCTAGCCGAGTTCAGCGCACCCAATGATGTCATTTTCCGCCATACTGGATTTTCTGGAAGTCCTTCAAAAGTTTTGACAGGTCACAAAGTTTGTCCAGTGTTCACCAACACTGACTCAGATCATCTTCAGGCCAAGCCTCGCAGAAGTAATTGGATGGATTTTTGATTGGCTCATCATACAACTTGTTGGCAGATCTTAACACCGCTTCCTTGCTATTCTCACAACTTGTTTCCTAGCAACTGTTGCATCTCGCCGCTTGGCACCCTCATTGCATTTATATTTTTCATTGTTTTTAAGACTCGATTTCACTTCAGCTCTTTGTATGTTATAACTCTGATCTTTTCCGTGGCTGGCAGATGGACCAACAATAGCAGAAGCAGGAGTAGACCACAGACTGGTTGTGCCACATACTTTGTACACTGTCTCCATTGACAACAGACACTCTCTGCAGGTAGATGGGCCATTCATGGACGGCCAGCATGCTGCCACTGCTGAACAATAATTTCACCATAAAGGGACGCCCGTAAGAGCACAGGATACCACAAATTGACTCATAACATGATAATAAATACTACAGGGTTGCCTTGGCAACAAGAGCCTAGAATGTCCACTAGTGAGCAACCATCAGTGACAAAGTGATACAGTACTGGTCAAAGGTTTGGACACAAGCAAACCACTTCCTGTGTGGATACAATTGGTAAGTTTTTTTCCCTTTTTCGTGGGTGCTTAAGAACCCCTAAATTTCATCATAGCACCCCTAAAAATAAGTATGGTAATTGCAATATCGTAAGAATGTAGTTTAGTATTATTTTCTGGCATCGTCTTCCAGTGTTGTATTTTCCCAACTTGCCTATTGGAGACAGTACAGATCACAATGAAAACAACTTTAAATGTCAGGTGTTCTTGGTGTCATGATGTTACAGTGCACACACACACACACACAGAGGCATTGCTTCAGCAGCGTGGCTTGTCATTAATACATAAGATTTGCACTGCTGCAGCTGGAGCGGCAATGCAAGGAGATGAAGGGGTGATTTCATGGCACAATTCAGTGGTGCAAGGAAAAGTGCAAATTGTTCTGATAACGCAGGGTCATTGCTCACATTAAAAAGTGTTTGCACGTGTATGTTTGGTCTCTAAATAACATCAAAAGCTAATGGAGGCTGCCACATCACTAGTTACCAGCCAAGGAGCTGATGTACGTTATTTTCTTCTGGTTAAACTGGGCTTCAGTGTTTGTTTACAGTACAGCAGAGCTCAAGACAGCAAGTCAGAAGGATGTAACCTGTCAATAGCCAGAAGCAGCACATTCAATTCGATTGTTGTTATAAAGTGATATAAATCAGCCTTTTATTGGCTTGTAAATCCGGTTCACTGGTACATTTATCTTTTGGTGACACAAAGCATGAAGATTGAAAGAGGCTGAGAAAGAGACACTCAACAAAAGTTATAAAACCCATGGTAGCTTCTCTTTGCCTCACATTCATTGACGATTGAGAACATATTAATTGATATGAATGGCAGCCCTTAACAGGATTCACATCACTCTAAATATGATTGATATGAATGGATGGCTGCCGCTGCACTGAAATGACAAATCTGTTCTCCCCCTCTTGGATTTGGATATCTCATATCCTGTGTTGATCTGCACAATAAAACGAGGGTTTGTATGAAATTGAAAACTTTAATGTCAAAGCAACTCTACTACCAGTTTGCTTTTTGTCCAGGTGTATGGAGCGGCAGTGTGATTCGGTTACGTCCGTGCTGAATAATGCTGCTTTAACTGCTTAACGTAAAGCGGACTGCCTTTATGTGGTTAAGAGAGTGACAAAGAGATTGAAACAGTGCTGTGAATGTTTCTCCTCGTATCTGCTTTGCTACAAATAGTTCTTTAACTTAATTTGGAAAATCCTGGTCAACACAACTGAGCCTTTGTCTCAGGTTTGATAATTTAAGTGGCCATTCTGAGTCATTCAGAGCCGCTACAATAGGTCATCCAACTAATTAGATTGCTTTTGAAGGCAACATTGTAATGTGTACCTCTTTGAATTGAGGTTTGTAAAGGATTGAATATGCTTGCAAGGAGCAACCTGCTTAGATTTTAGTAATCATGGTGATTTCCATACAAAACAACGTGAGAATTTTAGCAATAAGTATTCATATGGCGATTAGGACAAAATATCACACAAATGTCTAAAAGCATCAAATTAATTGGTAACAACATTTTATATCAAAGATTCAAAGGCTACTGCAACATAATATTCAACAATTTTATGGCCATTATTCAACATCATAACTAAGGAACAGCTGGAAGACACCAACCTGTTATGAACTGCAAGACATTAACACGTTAATGTCCTTTTGAGTATTTAAAGTAAACAGTGTTCATGTTAATTACTGCAAACCCAAGAAGGCTAGAGACAAAAAATCTGTAAAATTGTTGTTCACAAATCAGACTTTTCAAATGATAAATAAAACTAGAAAAAAGCATTTCCTTGCAGAAAATGCCACTGTGAATGCTTGCAGCTTAAAGATCGGAGCTGAAATGCCA
>JAVDPK010000904.1:278089-296746 GCA_034780415.1 Cichlasoma orientale | reverse complement strand
CACACACACACACACACACACACACACACACACACACACACACACACACACACACACACACACACACACGGCTTTTCTTGCATTGCTAATGTTTCTGAGTAACAATATTTTATGTGAGTTAATTTCTGTGGACTGCAGAATAAGTGATGCTAACTGTTGATTTACTGTTGCTTATGCTGGGATCTGATTATTTGACATGACGCTAAAGCAAAACCAGCAGTAAACAGAACAAAATGACACAAAGCTACTAAAAAAAAAAGCAGCTGACAGTACTTGCAAGATTGTGCATTTTTATGCATCTAATGGTTTATTCACATGACAAGAGTTCCCTGGAGTTCATGGAGCACAGTATCTTCATACAGTCCTTTTGCTTTCATGTTTTAGTGCCCATGTGTCGCCCACGCAGGCCACTATCTGGTCAACCGGATCAACTGTTATCGCCGCCTGCCAACTGGTGTCACAGCTTTTTCCAACATAGCAACAGTTTATTTAGTGCGGTGCAGCCCAGCAGCATTTAGTCAAAGGGTACATGAGCCTGTTGCTCCACAGCACTGGAAAAAGCAGCAGCTGAGCACAGCTCTCCAAGTGATATTTATCATAAATCCTGGAAGGCATCTTCTTTGTACTCCAGCTTCTTTGAAGACAAGGGTACAAACTTCCATTTAGTGCAGCAACAGACACACTTTATCCATAAATGTCCTTCCTTTAAGGCCTCAGTGCCGTCCATGAACCTCCAATAGCTCACAGCAGCTGTCTTTTATGTATAAACGATCACCAGACACGTGGATGCGAATGTGCCTCAACTAGGATCTCACACAGGATTGGTAAGCGGTTGCTCTGCTGAGTCTGGTTTTAAGATTGAGTTTGTTGCACTGCTGTCCGTCATGTCGAGCTTCTCCGTCCCATTCTTTGGTCCCTCCCTTCGTCTTTCCCTCCTCAATCTGCTCCTGCAACTGAGAAAGAAATAATCAGGGGACATACAAGAGCAAGAACTAATCATCAGTGTGCATTAGGCATTACTGATGTTTGATTAAAACCAGCATGTCTATATGCTGGATAATGCATAACAGTCAAAAGCTTAACAATTACCAGTAGTACAAAAACTTTAAAGTGCCTGACACACAAAGACTTACTGTGAACAGATGCAGATGAAAACAATGACAAGAATTAATAACACAAGCCCTGCGACCACACAGGCAATTATGACTTCTTGTTTCTCTCCTATCTGCCAGTCCAGGTCCACGTATTCACACCTGGAACCAACGTAACCGCGCTGACACCTGAGACGAATAACACAAAATATATTCTTAACATCATTTTCTTGCTTTTGTGTGCATTTTCTTTGCAGGCGTCTGTTTGTCTACTTCTTTAAGTGTGTTGGGAATGAACACTGAGAATCCATTGTAGTGCAGGAACACAAATGACAGCTTTCCTTTGCTCCCAGTTGTTCTGTTTTAATAACTGCCCTTGTTGCCAATCGCCTGTCATTGTCTCCACTCTACAGCTGCATGATTTGCAGAGTGCGTTTTCTGTTTATTTACATTTTACACAATTTGGAAACAGGGTTTGGACATCTGTGTCTCACCTGCAGGACGGTGCCCTCTGTTCCTTAATGTAACGACACTCCCCATGGACGCAGTAATGTGCAAGTTCCTCAGGACAGTTCGAGAAGTGGTCATTCGACTGTCCAGTATCTGTTGTGTCTGGTGGAAAAGTAAAATGCCAGCAGCAGGACAGCAGTTTATTAATTGTTAGCATGCACAGTGTAAATGCACAGGAAAGCCTGTTTATTTCTCCTTAAATGGTGCCACATTTGTAAGGAAAATGCATTTAGTCACCCTCTTAAAATAATAACCTAATTTTTTTCAGGTTTTTCAGAAAAGACAAAAAACAAATAAAAAATGTTTTAAGAGGGTGGCGATTTGTGGGCTGTGCAGCAGAGTTGAGTATGTGGTTTCTCCCTCAGTAGCATGTGGAAGAACCAAACACAACAGCCTGGCACCTCCTCTTCATGCATGTCACCAGCGTGGCCACACAGTGCTGTGGGATGGCATCCCATTCTTCAACCAGCATCTGTCAGCCAATGTGGCTCCCACAAGTGTATAGTGGGGTTGAGGTCCGGCTTCCTGGGGGGCTCTATGAGACTGGAGATTGGCTGGGTGCTGTCCGCTCCGGATTGTTTGGTAGAGAGCAAATAATGCAAACCTTGACTGCCAATTTGTAGAAGATTGCCTTCGGTTCTTAAGTACTGAGGGTGAGGAATGGGTTTTCTTCGTGACCTGTCTCTGACATCCCCCATTATATGGAACTTGGCCTTTAATTTGGAGACGCTATTAGGGCTCACAAAAATGATGTTGCAGCTTGAAGCAGACACCAACTGACTGCTTCAGCGGGGTCCATGCTTAGCCAGAAGCTCAAAACAAGAGTCACTATTAATAATATCAATGTTTGACATTAGCAGAGAAGATTTGGCAATCTTTTCATGGGCATTTTCCCTACAAATGCAGCACAATTTAAGGGAAATAAACAGGCTTTCCAACAGTATAATTGAATCAGTCATTTAAAGTTGTCAATATAGCATGATGTTAATTTTTGTAAATTATGGCCCTATTTAGAATAAAATAAACCAAAGCAAATGCCTTGTATATATGGTTGATGGCCAAAATGCCACCGCTGGTTTCTAAAGCAGGGGGTGGCTACATCTTTCATTTTGCCTACAGTGTGCAGCTAAAACACAAAATGGCTTTGGTAGAGTCATATCAGTCACCTTGTCTAAGTGAACAAATCAACTGTCATCAAACAAGCAAATGAGCTTGTTTCTCCAAGTGTCTATTTCTGTTACTGTTTCGTGATTGGTTATCCTCTTCTTTGATGTACAACTTCATCTTCTGGCAAGGCCTAATGTGTATATATATAGACTGTTTGCAACATGATCCAGTGCAGAACCCTGCAATGCGTGCCAGGAAAGGCCTGGTGTCATCAAAGTCTCATTAGCCACGTGTCTCTACACCCCCAACTCTTAAAACGTTGGGACGCTGTAAAATGTAAATAAAATCAGAATGCAGTCATTTGCAACCCTCAGTAACCCATATTTTATTCACAATAGAACATTTAAAAAAAACATTTTTAAGACAAATATTGACTCATTTTGAATTTGATGGCAGCAACATGTCTCAAAAAAGTTGGGACAGGGCCGTGTTTACCACTGTGTAGCACCCTGTGTTGTGCAGAGAGGCTTCTAGCTGTTCATCAGTCCTGGGTCATCTTTGCTGTATTTTCCATTTCATGATGTCCCAAATGTTTTTGAGGCAGGCCAGTTCAGCACGAAGCCATGCAATGAAATATAATAGATGTATCATGGGGTTTGGCATTGTCTTGCTGAAATATGGAAGCCCTTCCCTGAAAAATATGTCACCTGGATGGGAGCATCTGTAGCTCTAAAATCTGTATATACCTTTCAGCATTATGGTACCTTTCCAGATATGCAAGCTGCCAGTTCTGCAGGCACTGATGCACCCCCATACCATCAACATCAGCAAGCAGCAATCATTATGATCAGTTTTCCACTGTTCCTCAGTCCATTTTAAATTATGGATCATGCTCATATCTGTACCAGTGGCTAGGCGATATCCCTTTGAAGGAGCCAAGAGGTTTTCTTTCCACTTCCTGCATTTTAAGGTTGGCTACAATGGGTGACACTTCACAAACGCATGGCACAAGATACAAGAGCCACCTCGACAGGACAAGACTCAGCTGTACATCTGCATCTAAAGGAGAAAGGGCACTCTTTTGAGGATGCTAATGTTCACATTTTGGACCGGGAAGACAGATGGTTTGAAAGAGGAGTAAAAGAAGCATCTATGTCCACTGTGAACAACCATCACTGAACAGAGGAGGTGGATTACAGCACCAGCTTTCCCGAGTCTACAATGCTGTCCTGAGAATGCGAGGGCTGCCTATTTCTCAAAGCTGGTCATAAAGAGTAGAGGTAACCCAAAGGTGTTATTTGACACCATTAGTGATATTGTTACTCCTGCTCCACCTGCTGTTCCAATTTTTTCAAAAGAAGATTGAAATAATTTTCTTTCTTTTCTGGAAGAAACAAAAATCAGTAATATAAGAACTAATATTTCCCCATCAGGTTCTTCATTGGCTGCTCCTGCTCTAGCTCGGCCTGTCGTTATAGAAAGTTTCTCTCCTGTTTCTTTACCTGAGCTGGAAAAATTGGTGGACTCAATGAAAGCATCTTCCTGTTCTCTTGACATTCTACCTGCATCTCTGTTCAAAAATGTCTTTTGGCATATCAGTCCCTTGTACTCACTATTATTAACACTTCACTGGTCTCTGGTCAAGTCGCCGCTTATTTTTTAAATGCTATCATTCACCCACGTTTTAAAAAATCCAAGTCTGGGTCTCTCCACCCTTTGGTTTGAGAACTGAAGAAGCCTTTTGGATGTGAGGTGAAACGTGTTCAAGAACCTTAAAGAAGTCCAGTCGGCTTTTTCAAGCTCCATAGAAAAGAGCTTTAACCTGCATTTGTGGATGTCACAGTGTACTATGTTCACAGACAGTGATTTCTGGAAGTGTTCCTGAGCCCATGCAGTGATTTCCATGCCGGAATCATCATCACAATCACAGCCCTCGCAATTTTACAAGGAACATTATTCTGAAATTGCTCCACAATTTGTAGACACGGATTTATTGCAAACTGGTGAACCTCTGCCCAACTTTACTTCTGAGATACTCTGCCTCTCTGAGATGTTTTTTTTTCTACCCCACTTAATCTGATTAAAATGTTATTCTAGCTGTTCCTTTTTTATGTACCACTTACTTTCCCAGCCTTTTGTTGCCCCTGTCCTAACTTTTTTGAGACATGTTGTTGCCACCAGCATCAAAACGTAATATTTTTCATGCAGTTTTAAAATATCTCAATTTAAAGATGTGATATATTGATATGTTTTATTGTGAATCATTATATCCTGTTTTTTTATTTACATTTGGGGTTGTATTAATAAAATCTTTACTAAATGAAACGCATAAAAAGTTGGGATTCCCTTTCCTTGTGTCTGCCTCTTCCTCTCCTTTCTCTCTATCACAACCACACATAATAAAACACACCCTGACAGCTGCTGGTTAGCCATGGAGGTGAACTCGTGACCACCAGTTTCACATAACACTTCTTCTGAATACCGCTATCTTTACAAGCCGCTCTCATGAAATTATCTTTGAATATTGAGCTTGTAAAAAAATACTGCTACGACATCAATGAGAGCGCTTCATTTGTTAGCTGAAACATGAGACCCGGTTTGCTGCCGTGACCTCAGCGCTGAAAGGAGGAATCTCCGGTTACAAAGTTTAAAGAGATAGTTTGGGAAGTAGCTTTATTTGGTTTCTTGCAAGAGTTAGCCGAGATGAGGCAATCGATACCGCTATCACGTTTGTGAGCTGTAAAGCTAACACTGACTGCTGGTTAGCTTAACTTAGCAAAAACACTAGAAACTGGGGCGATAGCTGGCCTGTTTTGCGTTATCACACATCAAATGGAACAGTTGTGCTAAAGAACACATTTCATCCTGTTTCTGCCCCTTTTGCACAACTTAGCTAAGCTGGTTGTTTCATAGATATGCAGGCATGAAGATGGTCTCATGTAAGTCTTGACTAGAAGGTAAAAAAGCCCAAAATGTCAAACTATTAATTTCAAATAAAAGGAAGAAAATGTTTGATAAAGCGCCTCAATTTAATATGCAGTACCTAAAGGGGACTTAAACCTTGGAAGTATATTGTTTTTTTGGACACTCGTGTTGAAAATACTATGCAGTGCATCAGGATTGTAGTGTGGCTTTTGGCAAAATAGAACTAGCACTTGTGGTGTAATGGAGATGGTTGAAGAAACCACTGAAAATGAGCGCTCTGTTGGTATTTATCTTGACCTACATAAAGCTTTAGATACAATATATTATTACAATGTTGTGTCTGGATGTGCATGTTTTATACCCACATCTTCCCTTCTACCCTCGAAAAAGTCAAACCAACCAAGCAGTTATGACATCGTGAAGGAAACGCCCCGCTCGCCACCTGTGCGTATCTACCTGTGCAATTGTCTCTGTTGCCATGGTGATGACAGTGGGACACGGTTCCATTGGAAGGCCCATCTGTGGCATTCCACTCTGCCAGGCAGTATTTGCATAAGGCCAGAGCTGCAGCCAGAAACACAAATGAAAAGCCAATCACACACAACAAATATATGCACATGCACATTTTAGCCAATGTGTAACCACATTCCACTTGCAGGATCTGGATAAGAGATGACAGGACTTTTACTACTCTATAAACATCCTGTATTACTTTCCCTGGTGACTGTATTGGCAAATAACTGTTTGTTTGTTTGTTTTTATATAGAAATCTATAGAAAATAGAAAATCACAAAGAGTTCCCAAATGTTATATTTAGGGAAGTCTGTTTTGATAGTGATGAATGATCACAGAGGATACACAATGCTTCATTCATTCAATCATTAACCACAAGTGAAACCTATTGTACAAGTTGCCTCGAAGGGAAAACACTGCCTGTAAACCTGTTTTGGCTCCATTTTTTTTGATACTACATGATTTTAATACCAATCAAAATGACATAAAGCTTTTCAAATGGTATTGTGAAAACTCCATATAAGGAGAAAACTGACAGAACATGCATTTAAAATAAGAACCATATTTACAAATCATTTTAATGTGTCGCGTTTTTAAACTCCTGCATGATGAACTCAGCCTTCTGCTTATGAACGGTGAGGAGGAAAGGTGAACAAGCAAAAGGATCTTACCTATTACTATTCCCACATAGAGTCTGTACACCTTGGCCATCTCCTCACTCGATAAAAGTGTTCATCCGATATATTAAAGTTCAGTGTCATTGACAAATAGAAGTCAAACTGGTTCAGTCCTTTCTCAGGGGTCAATGACCTTTGAAAAAGGTGTGGACAGGCTGTTGTAGTTCCCCAGTGGAGTGTCGTATTGTGGTTCTTCATTGATGGTGACTGAGCTCATAGTCAACCGGGAAAGCTTGAGGCTATAACCAAAGCGCATTAACCCAGTCTGAAGCTCACTGTCTCTCCTGTGACTATCCCGAGCTGCAGTGTGTGAGAACAGGGGGGGGGAGGCACTGAAACCCAACTCTGCTTTTTACTCCCCGCCCACACCTTTAAAGGAGAAGACAACTCCATTCAAGCTATTCTGGTTCCCTTTAGAGAACAAGTTTGCCTTTATACCTGAGGTTTGCTTTCTAAAGAATGAAGTGACAGGTGGAGCGTTCACTGACAATACGCAGCAACCTGTTTACCTGAAAAGAACTTCAGATTCTATTTTTATTTTCCATTGCACTGTCCTTCCCTGGCACAGAAAGCAGCTGAATGTAGGGGGACTGATACAATCTGACAGTGAAATAGGTGGTTGGAACAGCTGGAATGCTCAGGGGTCCGGACTGATTCCTGCAGAGGCCAAGCAAAGTAAGATAAAGTTTAATGGAAGCGGACGTTTAAATGGCTGCAGCTACCTACTTTTACTTTATTTACTCATTAAACTTCATTTACATAACTTCATTTATTAGCTATGTTTAAGGTGAAAATTTTGGAAGAAAAACAGATATAATGAAGCAATAAAATCAGATTTTTACAGCACCAAAAGGCTTTAAAATACAATAAATTAACTCCACCTTAAACACATACACTACAACAGGAAAATGCTCCTTACACACAAATGCATCAGTAACAACATTAAAGCATAAAATAGATTCACAGGAGAGGGGCCTGCCTCTGCCTCCCATTCTCCTTTTGGAAACTCTAAACCTGGTCAGCAGATGGTGTAATTTAGCGCCTTGAGGCGACCGTCTGTAACACTGAACCGTTACACCGAGACAGATTCCTTGTTTGTGTGAAAACCTGACAATAAACGTAATCCTGATTCTGAACAGGGTCAACAATTAACTGAATTATCTGCAATCGCATGTCTTTGTTTTCATCACTTATATCACTGCCAAAACTATGAGAAGATGGAACTCAATAAGCACTTCTCTAATCTTGCTGACTCCTCAAAGTGCTTTGGACTAAAAGCCAAGTGTAATCATAGAGTCATGCAGTGCTTTATTCGATACACTTTATCTGCCTTTATCACATACATGCACAATTTAGAATCACTAATCAACCTAAGGGGCATGTCTTTGGACAGTGGAAGGAAGCTGGTGTAGTACACCCACGCGGGCACCAGGAGAGCATGCAAATTCCACACATAAAGCAAACTAGGAACTTTCTTCCTGCGAGGCCACAGTGCTGCTCGCTGTACCACCGTGCCACTTTAAGCTCAAAACTGATGTTTGAGCTGTAAACGTGAACTTGTAGTCAGTAGCTAGTTTAAATTAGTCCCAAAAGGTCCTTTTTTTTTTTTAGTCTGTGACATCACGAGGAGAAAATCAAACTTGATCAGCTGAGGTCTGTCCATTATATGCTTTACATCCGAATTTATTAGAGACGCTTGCATTTGTAGTAAATTAGCTCGTGTGCAAAACATTTACTTTGATTTGTGTGCACAAGATAAACACTTGTTCACACAAGATAAAAGCTATCACCTCAGTGGAATAGCTCGCCTGGCTGTGAGGCTGTCCGCACCTATAAACCATTTACTGTACCAGCATGTCTAAAGCTCAGCAACATAATGAGGGTCACTGGTTGTAGAAATTCTGAAGAAGCTGAAGAAATTTCGAGTGTAACAGTTTTCTTTTATAGTAACGCCACATTAAATATTTTGTTTTGGAAAATGTACACTTTAGTGAGAAACCAATGAACAAATGAAAAATAAATGTTTTCAGTGACATGTCGTAAGTAAGTAAGTTTAGTTTGTTATTTCACATTAAGAAATAAAGAAAAAAGAAGAGAAAAATGGCACATTGCTTCATTTAGAATTTAAATTGGGGCAGAAAGTGTCATCAGGAAATAAGCGGCTTTTTGAAAATGAAAAAGTAGTTTATTTAAAGCATAGGTAAACCACTAAATAAACATAGAGTGGTTGTATAGATACACCCCCATCCCCTTAGTGTTTGAGCAAAGGATGCTAGTAAAGGAGTCATCATGATGAGAGAGCTATTGAGACTCGACCATGAAACTACAGCGAGAGGAAAAGGAAGTGATAAAGCAGACAGCTGTCTCATGACTGGCTAGCCTTCTTTTAGAGTGATTAAATTGTTTCTTGAACAATGTACACACATCAAAAATAGAAGTTTGCTTTTTAAACAAAACACACGAATGAACTGACAAAACTGACGATGACTTATGTAAAGTGCCGTGCTCAAATACAGTGAACAACGTGGCGGTTTTATGTGGTAAAAAAAAAAAAAAGCTCAAAGGCTAAGTGAGAAGTTGGACTTTGTCTTTGCAGTTTTGAACAGGAAGACCCAGTTTCCTCTCTCTGGCGGAACATCCGGAAGCTCCGACGCCACGAGATTCCAAGGCATAATTTAGAGCTCAGCTACAAACATCCGCTTTGAAAACTTTACAGATAATCGCTGTGCGACTGTTTGGCGCAGAGACGACATTCTCACAGCACTACATTTGCAAGCGCAGTTTAAATAAAGACTAAGAAGATCGCCGTTTCACATAATGTACTTTAATGTGTTTCACAAAAAAAGATGATTTCCAAAAACGGTGTAAAAATATTTGCTGCTTTCTTTCTTAGAAAAAACATGAAATAAAAATCTATAAAACTATAAAAACAGGAGTCAGATTTATATCTTCTTTGAGTGAGATGCCACTTGTGTCCACTTTGTCTTCCTCTGCAAAAAGTGCAAAATGTTTTATTCCACATCTGAAATCCAGGAACAATAGCAGGCATTACAAAGAAAAAGGCTGTGCAGCTTATGGACTCTGACCTTCACACTATGGCACAGGAGCGCGGCTCTCTGAAAGGGTTGCTGCCTGTGGGGACTCCAACCAGCAAGGCGTCTTTTCCCGCGTTCTGCAGACAATACTGCTGGAGCTCTGCAGCTGCCTGGGACACCTGGAAGCAGACACAGAAAAACATATTCAGATGGTTCAACTTTCTGATTCATATAAGCACTTTAAAAGTATTTAGAAACAGTTCAAATACAGGCTCCCATTGAACTTATTTTATCTATAGCTGTTGAATTCATGGGGAAAGCCCCTCCACTGAACTGACAGCCAATTACTCTCAGCTTATTAACACTTATAGCAGCAGATGTGATGGATTAATAAAAGCCTTTATTATTTTTATTTTTTTAAATTAATCATTAATAATGTTTCCTGTTGCTAGTAAAAGCACTGATGCTATAATGCAAAATGTTCCATTATAAATCCTGCATGGAAAATGTAGCATAGGTAAAAATACAAAATTATTATCAGTTATACATTTATTGAACATTCATAGATGCATGTTGCAGTAGTGCAATACTGTACAGTATTGCACAATACTGTACAGTATTGCACTACACACTACATTTTAAATAAAATAAAAGTGAAACATTGTATTCTAAAGTTAATCTAGTTGCATTTTTCCCTAATCTTCATCCTTATTAAACATAAAATTAAATAAATCAACAAAATCAAGTTAAAAAGTAAGCGGTCGTGTTCTGTAAAGAACGCAGGTTTAATCTATTTCCTCTTTACCTTGATTCTTTCCACGCTGGCCTCAAGCTTCAGTTGTTCTACCAGCCGTCGCATGTTGGACAAATTGGAATTGGAGGTCATGTTTTTCAGGATTGTTTTGGGAGAGAAAAAGAAAAAAACGAGACGTCTCTTCAGCCTTTGGCTTCCAGCTGTTGACTTCACTAATGGGCAGCAAATGCTGGACAGGAACAGAGTGGCCGAGTTTCTTTCCAAATGACCTCAGTGCACTCAGCTGAAGAAATAAGGAGGGATGCGAGTACACTGACCTCCCCGTGTGCACCACAGACACTACATGGAAAAGTGTTTTAGATCTGTAGTTTAAATGTGAACTGAAGCTCCATTCACCCAGATTAGAGGTCCAACAGTGTTCAAAGAGACTGTAAAAATGTTGTTAGTGAGCTTCCTTAGAAATAAACTTGAAGACCAAAAGCACAGAAGAAAAGCTCAATTCAGTTCAATTCAATTTTGTTTATATAGCGCGAAATCACAACAAACAGTTGCCTCAAGGCGACAAGCAATGAAACTGGTTTTATCACATTTTTGTCAAATGTAGCATGAATGATTGTGATGTTTTCACTTTTGGACTCTACCATTAAATATCTTTTGTGACTTCTTTTTTCCTGAGGTTTAGTATTAAGTAGTTTTATTGTGCATAGATTTTACATACGCGAGTATCCAGTAGATCCCTGTTATAATAGATTAAGGCATTTGTGGTATTATTAATATATTTTTTTATTTTTTTTGTTTGGCAATTTATTGATTTTCACTGTTGTTTTTACCCTCCTTTTGCTTTTTATATAAATGCTGTTTAAATACATGTAAACTGTAAACTTTGTGCATGTAAAAGCCCAACAAGGTACAAGAGCTGGAAATTAGCAGTAGCTATAAACTCTGTGCAGTACATCAGTTTCATGCTCTGTGTTGGAACCACGTTAAACTACACCGACCCTTTTAAATAAATAAATTGAGAACTGTTTGAAATTATTTAGCTTTTTCTATCAATGTTGTCTAATACATCAGAGTGGGAACTAAAATATAATCTTTCTTTCTTTCTTTCTTTCTTTCTTTCAAACATGTAAATAAAAACAAAATAAAAATAAGCAATAAAGTGCATTGTAAACATGTGAACTGAGAAAGAGGGCATTGACTTGCCTCCAACAGCACCATACCGCTTAATTAAATGTTCGAGAAGAATGAAATATAAACTAATGATTAATTATTAGTTTATAATAATTAACTGATAATTGACTCTACCCCTTTTGATGGTAATCGATACTTATCGACTCTTTATGGATGTATGTGAACACACATGAACAAATGCTTTTCTTTCTTTTATTATTTCGTCGATATTTTTACATGAATAGAAACAGCTTTGCGCATGCGTGTCTTGAGACCGGAAAGTGCCAGGCTTCCGCTGCTGCTGTGGCTGCTATGGTGAAGCTATGCTATCAGCTTACCCACGTGGCTAATGGATCGCAGCACCGTCTTTCTGCCTCCTCATTGGTTCGCAGGGGATTATCGGGATTGGCTGTAAGCTGCTTTTGCGGAAAGGTAAACAGACCCTTCCTCTGAGAGGCTGCGCTTCTGAGTATTGTATTGAAACTCGGCAACAAACATGAGGTAAACAAAACATTGCGCTTTCAAACCAGACGGACTTCTTCACCTCAAAGTGCTTCTAAGCAGACATGGTGGAGGTATTTTCCGGACGGACACTCCTGAACAAGGACGGGGAGTTTGTGGATCCCGAAGAGGCGCTGAGGAACAAAGTGGTGGGGATCTACTTCTCCGCGGGATGGTGTCCGCCGTGCCGGGACTTCACGCCCATTCTGTGCGACTTCTACACGGAGCTGGTGGAGGAGAGGGAGCCTCCCGCTCAGTTTGAAATAGTTTTCGTGTCTTCTGACAAGTCGCCGGATGACATGGTTGAATATTATCATGACATGCACGGAGACTGGCTCGCTCTGCCTTGGACGGATGATTACAAAAAGTGAGTTTCAAAATCTAATAATATTTCAGTTTTTATCTCAACATAGCGTAATTAGGTGTTTTGTTTATCCTGCATCTCATTAGGGTTGCACACCGCTACTTGGCAGTGATCCAGCTTACGTAAAACGCTTATGCGGGTCACCCTGTCTGGATTATTAGGTCTAAGTTAGACCAGACTCAAATTTTGAGTTTCCAGGTGTTTTAGGTTGAGTTTAGGAGTTCTTTTTTTTTTACTAATCAGAGGGGTGTATAACAAATTTTAATCATAACAGAGTCAGATTTCTGCACCTGTGGGTGCAAAGTCTCGTCTTAAACACTTTTTAGTAAACATACTTTAATAAAAGCAGCAATACAACAGTAAATGTCCTGACTCTTACTTATTAAAGTAGCCATTATGCAGGTGAGTTTTATGTTGTTGAGTTCGTAAGTGAAATATTCAACTGTCCTGATTTATCACACCTGTAGCCCAAAATCTAAAGATATTGAGTTTATTATCAAATATAGGCGAACAAAAGCAGCACAAACCAGCAAATGTCTGCAATTTCTACCTGAAAAATAGTGAAACTGCTCATCAAAGATCAGAAAGTACGCCTAGCAGATGCTGTTTTGAATTTTTATTACTTATTTGTTAGTGTGTCACTGTGTTAGCAGCATTTTAATGGTCTATCTAAGCAAGGTAAGGCTGCTTTTCTTATATTCTGTTGAGGTATGTTGATTAATTACAGGGCATTAAATATGTTTTATGTGTAAAATTTGAATTTGTGAGGGATCTGTAGGCACAGCTGCCATTTAATTGTATTGTTATGAATTAGGTGCATGAATAAATATGCAAGTATCTCTTATTTATTCATGCAGAACTGACAAGCGTATAATATTTTTCCTATAGTGAAGGTGGAAGATGTGAAGGTGTTTCTAATAAACAGGCGTCTGTGTCTTTGTGTCCTCCCGCAGTGAGTTGAAGCAGCGATACAAGATCACAGCAGTGCCCAAACTGGTGATCGTGAAGGAGAATGGCGACGTGATCACGGACAAGGGCAGGAAGCAGATCCGAGATCGAGGCCTGGCCTGCTTCAGGTCCTGGTTGGATGCCGCAGAGATCTTTCAGAACTTCAAGGGTTGAAGATGAGCTGTTAAACTGAAGTGAAAGCAGGAAGATTTTAGGTGTCTGAAAGGTGTCCGGATCACAGAACAGTTTTTATTTCTGTTGGATCAAACTCAATTCTTGTTCTGCCTTTTTCTCAGCAAAGGTCGGACACCAATATTAGATTCAGCTGTTCAAAAGAGGTGGTCTCATGATGGTTTTGCAGATGTTACATGGGCATTGTTTTGTTTTTTTGGTTTAACTTACCATCATGAAGTAAATCTTGATTGGACAATGTAGTGATTATGCAGTTGGAATAATGACACCATCTGCGATTAGATTGGATCCATATAAGATTCTTTCACTATGCAATTCTTTTTACCACCAGGTTTGAAATCTGCCTGTAATATAAAGGCTCGATTGCACAACCAAAACAGGAGTGCGAGCTTACCCCCACCTGAAATGGTAGGAAATAGTAGCCGGTGAAACAATCTGACTGTGGAAAAGAAAAAATGTGACGTAATTGGAGAGGCGAAGGAAACCAAAAGAGTTAATAAATAATAATAATTTTAGTAGCCCAAAAAAATAGCGGTGAGAGCAGCAAGAGAGGTTGTCTGTTTCCTATTTAAAGATATAAAGCTTTTTAAATTCTGCTTTAGTCACAGGCCTTCTATCAGCCTATGCATTAAAGATAAACCTCAGGCATGTCCACTAGAGAAATTGTCCATTTCATATGACTAATAAAAACCAGCTGCAGACACTTTATTTTTAAGTACTTGTGTACAGTTAGTGCACTCTTTAAACATTTAGCCAGACTTCACCTGTATTAGGTAGATATTTTTTTTGCTAAATTGCTCACCTTTGTACATTTCCTGTCACAAAAAATAACATATAGTTCTGTTTAGAGCTGCCTGTATATTTTTTATATTTTTAGGTTTTTTTTATGAGTTGTTAAGACTTGTTGTTATTAAAAATTTTAAAAAGAAATCTGTGATTTTTTTTTTGATTTTTTTGATTTTTTTTTTTTTTTGGTGTCGTAGTGCTAAGGAGCTGTTTGATGAACAAACAGACCAATTCCCTTTTGCCTCATTAAACGTTGGAAAGCCCACAGGATCTATTTCCATCATGCTGGCATGTTCACATGCACGGGCCTAATTGCCTGTTTCCCTCGTGTGCGCTGACACAGCTGTTATCACTTTGTGCATAAAACATCCAACAGACCTGATGAATAATGATGCGTGTGGGCCGGCCTCTCCGGGTCTGTCTGCTTTCAAAGAGCAGACAAGACCAGAAGCTTAATTCAGATAAATTCAGTCGGGGATGACTCCTCAAGGACCTTTGTCAAATCTCAGAGGACTGCGTAGATGAAAAAAAAACCTTGGATCTCAGTCTCTCTGAGTTAAATGATGCAACTCTTCAAGGTAAAATGACTCAAAGTGGCATGTTAGATGCATTAGGATAAAACTGCGCTTTGCATCATTATTCCTCTGGGGAAATAAGTGTGAGGAAGTTGCAGTTCAACGATCTGCCATGTGGTGACGCTGCAATGTCATTTATGAGAATATGGTTTTGACCGGCGTTTCAGTTTAAAGGGCGTATTCACATTTGCGTTCTTATCGCAGTCAATTGATTTTTCATCCAAGTGGAAGAAGCCTTGTCTCCGGCGGTATCTGAGTATTTATTGATTGTGCTGAAGGAGAATTATTAACAAGCGGACGGCCTGCATAGGAAGCTGTTTGCCGCTGTTGCGCTGATTTATAATCCAGTGGGGATTTACTAATTCCATTCATTCATATAAAATCTTTATGTGCCTTGTGTATAATGGCCATTCATTTTCTCGTCTTCTAATGACAGTGCGGAAAGAAACTTTTCTTGCAGGCTGCTTATTAATACAATTTGGAGGTAGCCAACGATATTCATTTAATTCTAGTAGTGTGTAATTCCTTAAAGTTCAGAGGCAAACACTGGACTTTTTACTTATTCGATATCTTTAGCTTCCAGTCACTTGCTTATTCTAATACAAAATAGAATGAAGAAATTATGATATATAAATGCAAAGTGTATTATTGTTTATACACCTTTATTTAGTAAAGTATCGCAGTACTTCGCCGCCGCTGTGCAATAGCATGTGCAACAAGAGAACTACATTTTTACTATAAAGACGTTTTTGCTTCGTGCCTGCCGCGTGATTTGGGTCCCCGATCCTCAGAGAGCCCCTCGGGTCACTTTAGATGAAGATGTGGACTGCACATTTGGACTTCTTGTTGCCCTTACAAATGAAAGGCAGTAGTGTTTCCTGCTGCTGTAACGGTGTCTTGAGCAACAAGGCTGTCTTTATGCGAGGACCTGGAGGGAGGGAGGCGGAGAGCTGGGCGGACCGGCGGACCTGCACGGAGTGAGCTTCGCGTTGGGGTCAAGTTAATCTCATTAATAACCTCACTTCCGCTCGTAACCTTCAAAATAAAACTGAGGCGTTCATCATTATTTAAATGGATTTCTTCCAGTTCCTTGCTAGATTTAACCTGCTGTCATTCAGAATTGTCAACTCGTTACTCAATAAAAAAGTAAGGTTTATACTTACACAATAAGGACAAAACCTTGTGAACAGTTAGATTTTAGGATGGATAGACAGGTATACATGAAGTTTAAGGGTTAGAATAATCAGTGAAAGTATTATATTTTTGAAGAAACTTAGCAGAACCTTTTAACTGTAACTAAGCTGATCATTTCTACTCCAAGAAACGACATAATATCTGAAAGACAAAGAAATAACTGGGGGACTTTTTTGTACTGAATTGTTTTGTACTGAATGAAGGAATGTGCGGGCTTAAATGTGAAACTGTAATAAACCTATGATAACTGTAACTTCCTCAGTGGGCTGGGTTACTTTTAGCACCATTCAATGAATATTTGGGACATTTGGGAAACAGACTTCAGAGTTGTGTTTATTTGTTTGTTTGTTTGTTTTGAGATGGTTTCCAGGAAAATTTACCATGGTAATAAGCCACATCACCCCTTTACCCACCCTTCAAAATCCCAAATTCTTGATTTTAAGGATTTGGGATTTGATTTGTGGAGATTAAATAAATAACACAAACTGGGGATTTTTGCAGAAGTGCGGGTAACTATACTGTTTTCCATTTTTTGTGCTTTTATTTAGTTATTTTTTTAAACTAACGTAACTGGCTGACAAAAAATGTTATCAAAACTTGATGCGCAATTATCGCATTTTATTGTGAAGGCAGCAGCCCTCTCGTGTTCCGGTGCTGTCCTTGCTCGGCGCCGCTCCGCGACACAGACGCTCACAGCCGCTCCTGGACTCCCGAAGAGTCGCCTGCGGACCGGTGGAGGGCTGCAGGACGGTTCCGCAGCACCGGGACAAAACAAATCCCCTCTCCCCTCACGGTGGACCGGACTGACGGCTGCTGGAACAGGAGGTAAGTTGTCCGCATGAGAAAACACTGCTGAAATACAGATGCAGCCTTCCCATAGCTGTACTGTAAAATAACAAAAGCCTGATATTTTAATAGGGAGCGTGCGATGAATTATTCCCATCAGGATCAGTGTGAACTTAAAGTTTATATTTGGATTGTCTGTATTTATATGATAAAGCTATCTACTTTTCGTGCGTAATTGTGCCCAACTTAACTATAAATCAATCAAGCCACAATCATTTATACAGTTTGTGGAGATATCATGATCACGGAAGGAAACCTTGGGAAAAAAACGTGCCAGAATTAAAACATAATTTGCATTTATTTAGTAACAACATTGCTTCTGACACTTTATCCATCCATCCCACACTTACATTGAATTCAAATGCAGCACTACTTACTGGCAAAGCCCACCTAGGTTTCCAATCAGTGACTCATGTTTAAGGTCACTTGAGACCAAAATCACATGGAGGAATTAAAATAAAATAAAGTAAAACATCGCCCACAATAATTTCAGCTGAGTCGAGCCAGATAATAAAATTACATGCACTCAGTCAAAGTGTAGGCTTCGTTTTAATAGTATCCCTCTGAATCTCACTCGCTCTCTCTCACACACATACAGACTCACAAACACACGCATACATCCAGTACACACAGCATACTGAGCAAGCTGGAGGTTTTTATCATGGAAAAGGCTCTAATCCTGCTTAGTGCGCTTACTAACAAGTACCTAGCACCCTGAAATATTTGGTTTGCAAGCAGGCAAAGAGTGCCAGAGTGGTTTTTTTTTTTTTTATCATATTTGCAGAGTGAAACTTGAGGGATTACTCTGTATTTGAGTTTGTTTAGCAGGCAGACTCTGGAGGTTGCACATGCTGTGTGCTGAGGGTCAAATCATGGTATGTGTTTTTAAAAAGTGACATGATGCACCATGACACGCACGCGCTTTCTCAGAACATGTCCTTCGTGTGTGTTTAGTTGCACGTCTGTGAAGGTTTGTATTCTCACTTTCTCATGCTGCGCTGACTGCATGTACAGTCATGTTTCACAGATCAGATAACAGTATCGTGCAGGATAATTAGCCGGTGACATTTTAACTGCTCTGATGTAACATCCCTGCAGCACACTGACAAATCAGATCCGATGATGTTACAGCCACCCTCGTTGTTTTCGATGGCTCTGGTCTTCAGAAGACTATTGAGTTAAATGCAGATCTCATCAGTGGCACTGACATATCGCCCGCGAGGCCGGCTGACAGTTTCACCCACATAAACGGTACGGTGGAGCTGGTTTGGTGACAGTTAACAAAACCTGTTGTAAGCCTTAGAAGCGAAACCACAAGCCTTTATCTTAGCCTGCAGATAGGTTACGGTTGAGAAACATCTGGTAGTAATTTCTGCGTTGTGGTGTGCTGTTCGAGGAGAGGAGGGAAGTCGTGAGTTTGTGTCATAGTTGCTGGCACAATTTTAGTTTTTTGTGGGGGGGGGGGGGGG
>JAVDPK010000904.1:256056-269285 GCA_034780415.1 Cichlasoma orientale | reverse complement strand
CCCCTCTGCTACTTAACTGACCAGATCAATATCCCAGAAGTTTGATTATATTCTGATCTAAAAAGTGTTCTTTTAATTAAAAAATAAATAAATAATCGAGCAGCGTCTCTCTCTCACTCACTCACTCACACACACACACACACACTATAATTTCTACTCTTTTAAACAGACGCCCTTGCGCACTGCGTCATATCCTCAGTGACAACACTGTTTTCCAGGAGCTTTAGTCCTGAAGGAATGCTTAGTTTGGCAACTCTTTGCCACCCTAAAACTAACATGTCAAAGCAGCCTGGTCCATTTCTGATCCAGTACACTTTTAAAAGCACAGCATCCAGTGGTTAGATAAAGCTGGGGGGTGTCAAAATGTTAAAAAAAATAATTGTTTTCAATAACAGTGCTTTCTGTCTCTCTGCTTTCTGTTTCCTTTTGTCAGGAAAGCAACTTTGGAAAAAACGCACAGATGACCACCGAGGACGAGCTTTCTCACTGACAATATTTTTGTTTGTTTCTGCATCAGCCACATTTATATAGGAGCCTATTTGGCTGCATATTCAGTCACTGCCAGACACTGGAAGGGAGACAGGAAGAGGACAACATGGACTTAGTGAGAGAGTCAGAGCAAACAGATGAGTCACTTATGAGTGACAGATGATGCAACAGTGTCTGGAATAGATTCTTCTAGCAGACCATGGAGCTAATTGGACCAAGAGAACGGGAGAAAGCGTTTTTTTCACAAGCGTCTGCCTTTTATTTTTTATTTTGCCAGTGACAAAACAGTCTCAGGCAGTTGGGAAGCAATGACCTAATTCAAATTAAATGACCTCACGCTGATAAGTAGCACGCCTCCTCACTGGGTGATGGAACATAATCACAAATCAGATATCATTAAGGCCAGAGTGTGTGAGGTTACATGATACGTCTGTGGGTTTAACCAGGAGGGGTAAGTTTTGATGCTACATGCAGTGATGTTACGGCGTGGGCTACTGTTATGGGTGTCCCGTGTGGGGGGGCTTCTGGTGCTCCTCTGCTGCTCCCTTTCTCTCCTCTATGTGATGAGGTGCAGCCCACCATATTCTAATGACCCTCCACTGAGTCATGTATTACCCCATGCTGGATCTAATCACCCCAGCCTAGGAGGCACAAGGCCGGAAATTGGAGCGGGAGCTGGTGGGGCAGGAGGAGCTGGAGCTGGGCCTGCACAAAGTGGTGGTCCTCCAAGCGTCCATTCTTACCAGGTGCTCCTCCAAGAGCGTGAGGAGCAGCACCGCCTCCACATCTCCTCCTTGAAGAAACAGATAGCTCAGTTGAAAGAGGCATTGCAGGAGCGCAGCCAGCAATTGAAAGGAGTACAGGAAAGCCTGAAAAGGGTCAATGGAGGCCCAGCAGAGGGGCAGGAAGGAGGCGGCGGATCACAAGGAGGTGTTGTTGGAGAAGCTCAGGGAGCTAAGAGCCAGCAGGCAGACCTACAGGAGTTCCTGAGGGCCCAGCTGTCAAAGGCTGAGGTGACCGCCGGCATCAGGTTGCCCAGCGAGTACGCTGTAGTGCCGTTCGAGAGCTTCACCCTGCAGAGGGTATACCAGCTGGAGATGGGGCTGACACGTCATCCTGAGGAGAAGCCTGTGAGAAAGGACAAACGAGAGGAGCTAGGGGAGGTGCTAGAGACGGCTCTGCACAGCCTCAACACGCCTTCATCCGAGCAGGACCGCAGGAGTGCAGCGGAAAAGACCCAAACTACCAAAGTCTACACACCAACTGACTTCATAGAAGGTGAGAACACATCAAGCATCAACCCTGTCTCCTGAAACGTGCACGTTTATGTTAGACTGCAGTAAATGTTCAAAATAAATGTAAAAGGACTTGTTGGCAAAAGGCTCTCTTTCTGCCCTCTTGCTTTGAGCTGACTCAGGCCCCAGTCACACAGGCCTGGGTGGGCTTGTGTGACTGCAATTTTTGACTAGTGGTTGCTAGAGGTTGCTGGCATGAAATTGGCTGCAAAGAGATATATGGTGCTGCACCAAAACCCTCCTTGCAATTGCTTTGGTAACTAGCAGGTTACGGTGGTAAGCGTTTAGTTTGCGTAGAAACACTTGCAAACTACCAGCCAAGTGGTGGTGAAACTCTGAAATGTGCGGTGCAAACCGGAGACAGTTCCCCTTCAAAGTAAAAGTTGCGCCTTTTGAACCGTGTTGGTTGCAGGTGTAATGCACAACTTTTACTCTGAGGGTGAAACGCTCTCTGTTTCCGATTTGCGTCGCGCTTCTTCAGGTTTCAGTATGGCTCGGAGAGTAAATGGCGCGTGTGTGCAGTCAAGTCGGTGTGTTCTGTGCAAAGTACAGAGTGACCAAAGTAGTCACAAGGAGGTTTTTGTTGCAGCACCATCTTTGCAGCCAGCAACCACCCCGCCAACTGGTGGGGGATACAGACTTTTCCCTGGTGGCTGGAGGTCCCCGAGGGGTCTCTAAGCCTGTGTGACTGAACTAAATTGAACTAAGCATGCCACAGCCTGGCAAGAAGTTTGGAGGTGCAAAAGTGCATCACTGTAAAGGAAAGCGTTACACTGGACTGATAACACATGATGGCATCAACACGATAATTATCCTATTTTTTTATTATCGTGTCATTATAATTGTTGGAAGCCAAAATTATATTTGAATGTGTTAAATTTCCCTGTCACTATAAAATAATATAATAAAGTGTAAACTAATATAAAATGGAAATCACTGAAGTACCTAAATATACACTTGGTTTCATTCCACTACTGATCTCAGTCTCTGCGTCTGTGTTGTAACTAACAATTTAACACATTAAATAAAAAAATGTATCTTTCTTCATGACATGGCTCCAAATCTGAGCTCTGCTAACTTTACCCCATTTGTATTACTGTCAACAGCTTTTCTGCAGCAGAACACAACGTTCTACTTTCTTCTGCTGTCTTGCGTTACCTTTATCTTTTTTTTAAACACGAATCCCCGGAAGGTCAGAAATGTACGAGTGTGTTTGTGCACTCCGACTACAGTCAGATATCCTCCCCGTTTGTTCATTTGCGGCTATGATCATAACCTCGGGAAATGAGCACAGCTGCTGCTCAATCACGCTGGAGTATCTCTTCAAACACGGTGTTTTACTGTGTGCGCCCGCTCCTTGAAGGTCACCATCTTCACTGTGTGAGTGGGTGGAGGTTTTACAGAGATTGATAGGGGGCACCTGGCTCGGGAGAAACGAACCGTAGGTCACTATGTGGAGCTTCTCGCGTATGTATTAGCTTGTGTGTGTGGTCCTGTGCAATCTAGGGCTGTTTATGTGGTTGTGATTTTAATGGATGTGCATGCATTTGCGCATCTGTGTGTGTTCACACAAATGGCCTCTACATTTCCTTAAGTAGACAGCAGGAGATTGCCGGAGGGGGGGTTGTTTTTTTTGTTTTTTTTTTAATGAAATGGTGATTCTCTCCTAAACATATTTTGTGCTTAATTCTCCTTAATGGACTTGGACATTGATTTTAAGCAGTTCTTGAACAAACAACGGAGGCCAGTCTCCAACCAGTCAGACGAATGAAAGCCAGTCTGGTTGGGCAGACTGAAAAAAAGCATCTTCAGGGAGTTTCAGGGCTGCATTAGCAATCTAGTGAGCTGAAACTGTACACAAACACTGGAGGTATGCAAAATGAACTTGCCAGCAACTCAGTTGTGACCTCAGAAAGAGGCAGAGAAGCCCAGTTAGACAAAAAAGAGAGACAGGAAGCAGCAGCACTTAGTCTAAATAGCTTAACATATTTACTACATGAAAGATTATGGTGTCCCTCTGGGAAATGAGGCCTAGCCTCACAGGAAGCAGGCCAATTTAACAGGAAGGCCTTAATTCAAGCTGCTATCAAGTTAAATCTTTGCCCACAGAAATCCCTCTGTTGCCTCCTTCTTTTTTATGTCAGTAGTCTTTTGACTCTCTTCCATCTGTCAGCGCTGTCTGTCTCCTTTCCAGCAATGTGGGGGTTTTATTTGCATCCCATTTCCATTTCTTCTCTTTCCTCACCGGCCTCATGGGGTAAGTTTGAAAGCAATAATCAGTTAGTAATGTCAGAGTAATTGGAAAACAACCTCTCTACGGGGAAACAAGCTGACGTAAGGCCTCCATCAAGATAACTGATTGCGGCCGTGGACAGTCTTTATGGTTTATGTGGCCTCATTTGCCCTCTGTTTTTTCACATAAATCGGTCCAGCAAAAAGAAGCGATGACAGATGCACAAAGAAATAAGGATGATACTTTAATGCTTTCTATTTTGATTTTAAAAAACTAGAGGTGGAAAATATTTTCCTTGGCACTCTGAAACACTAATTTGTCTCGAGGTTTCAACAAGAAACACAAAGTCAACAAAATAAATCACAGTGAACTCCAAGCCCCTAAAATCTGCCTTTGAATATGAAATTTATTATACAACATACAGCAAGGCCTATGAAGATTTTTGCCACTGGTTGTCTCAATAATTTTCCATTTAGAAGAAATAAATATCTCTAATATTCACCTCATTTACCTGCAGTTGCTAGAAGCTCAAATTATTAGCAGTTAAAGAGACTGGCACTACTTTTTCACTTTGTAGTAAAGCTGACATTAGAAGAGTGGTAGCACTGTTTAACCTGAGGGGTGAATATAGAGCTTCAGCCATTTAGCCTGGCGTAAACACCGGGAGCAGATGGAAACAGCTAGCCTGGCTAATCAGACAGAAACTAAGGGCTTTATGGATTTTACGACTTGCTTTTATGTGTGGATTAAGTAAGCCAAATATACATTAAGTGAGCCTTAGGAATAATCAGGTTTAATTTTTTTTTTTTTTTTTTTTAGGTGCAAAAGTAAATCTGCAACACTCAAAATGATTTAACCGAACCCCAAGGTGACCTCTATTCTCTTGTTTACCCAAATCTACCCTCGCTGGCCACTTTATTAGTTACAACTTGTTAGTACTGGGTTGGATCCCTCTTGCCTTCAGAACGGCCTTACTTCTTTTCAACATGGTGCTGGAAACATTTGGACGTCCATGTTCCACCACATCCCAGAGACGCTCTATTGGATTGAGATCTGGTGTTTGTGGAGGCCATTCGAGTGCAGTGTCATTGTGTCATCTGCTGGAAGCAGCCATCAGAAGATGGGCACACTGTGGTCATAAAGTGATGGACATGGTCAGCCGCAACATTCAGGTAGGCTGTGTTGTTGAAATGACGCTCAGCTGGTACTAAAGGGCCCAAAGTGTGCCAAGAAAACAGCCCCCACACCGCCAGCAGCCTGAACCGTCAATACAAGGCAGAAAGGTTCCATGTTTTTATGTTGCTAATTCTGAAAATGTCATCTGGATGTCACAGCAGAAAGTGAGACTCATCAAACCGGGCAGTGTTATTCCAGTCTTATCTTGTCCAATTTTGGTGAATCTGTGTAAATTTTAGCCTCAGTTTCCTGTTCTTGGCCGTCAGGAGTGACACCCGGTGTGGTCTTCTGCTGCTGTAGCCCATCTGCTTCGAGGTTAAATGTGACTTCGGGCATCAACAAGGCATTTTCGCCCTGTGACCTGATGCTCACTGGATAGTTTTACTTTTTTTTCTCGACTCCATAAACCCCAGAGAAGGTTGTGTAGGAAAATATCCAAGTAGATCAGCAGTTTCTGACCGAGCAGCCTGTCTAGCATCAACATCCATCCCAATTTCAAAGTCTCCACATTGACCATGTAAACACTCCTAAATGCATTGAGTTGCTGCCATGTGATTAGTTGATTAGCGTGTATAGTGGATAAAGACACTAAAAATGGGTAGTGATAGCTTGATTATTTCTTGGCAGTCTTAAACAGTGTTACAAGAAGAAACAAACATGGTTACTGTATCCAACTTATGCGCTCATGATTTCCTGCTCCACATCTCACCCATCAGGGATCACTCGTACAGAAAGGGACAAAGGTACGTTATACGAGCTGACCTTCAGAGGGGAGTCAAGCAATGAGTTCAGACGCCTGGTCCTCTTCCGGCCCTTCGGACCACTCCTGAAGGTGAAGAGCGAGAGGGTGGACACAGCCGACGTGCTCATCAACATCATCGTCCCGCTGTCCAGACGCACGGACAAGTTCAAGCAGTTCATGCACAACTTCAGGTGAGCTGAAGTCTTTAACCGCAAAGTCGGATAAACAACGTGACAAACGGGCGCGCCGCTATAAATTATTCATGATGGTTCGCTCCATCACATGTTACTGATTGAGAAAAATGTGATACCAAGTGTTATTCAAACCCAGTTTCAAATTTTAATTAAGGAGCAAGCAGACAGAGACAGGGGCTGAGGAGATTAGAGGGAAGAAAATTAACATCAGAGAGATTTTATTTTTAATTTTTTTTTTTTTTTTTTTTTTTTTTTGGAAAGGAACATTTAATTAAAATTTTGAAGCTGCATGTGTTGTCTTATCATTTTGGTGCTGGTAGGCATAATCAGAATGCAAACAAATCTGAGAGATTTAAATGACTCAGACCACAACATGAATATAGATGTTCTTGCAGATCCATTTTTGTCACCTCATTACCATAGGGAATCTATTTTCATACACACTTTCAAAGCACAATACTAACATCTCAGATACACTACACCGTGGATTCCACCACAAGTGGATCCTAGCGGGTGTGTGCATCAGATAAAATCATGACAGATTTTTTTTTTAGAAAAAGAAGTAGCAGGAGGCTCAGGGTTAATGGAGTTTTCTGAAATTGAAAATACAATGAGTAATTTCTGTCATTCTTGTTATAATTCACAGTCACAGCTGTCAAAACTAATCACCTGAGAGCAAAACATGCTTGGTTCAGCCCTGCAGTCCATCACCATCAGCCGGGGAAATGTCTTCCTTAATGTCTGTGATTTATTGTGCTGCTGCTGCTGCTTATCACAGCTATTTTTACATGGTAAATCCTGCTTTAGTAGCAGTGTTGCAGCCCATTAAAATGCCCCCCTGGCAGGCCAGCAGTAGTTGATATACAGCACAGCAAGAAGTGTACTTACTTGAAAGACTTGGCGAGTCGCTGAGCAAACACTTCGCCCTCATCTATAATAAAAGTGCACAAAGAAAGAGGCGCGTGTGCGTGCATGCGTGTGAATGTTTAGAGACGATAACATTGAGTAAATTCATGTTTATTATGAGTTCTTTTGTCCACAGTTTGATTTGAAAATAGAATGCTTGGATGCTAAAAGATAAGATTATAGAGATAAAATGTGAAGTCACACTAACTGGACGTGTTTGCATGCCGGCAGTGCGGATTTTGCTTTTACACCATCAAACAGTTAACGGATGTTTTTTTTTTTTCTGCTCTGTAGCCACAGCACCAAACTAGACTGTCTCATCAGATCCCAGCAAATAATCCATTTATTCCAATTAACTTCTAATAATACAAAAATTTAGGGTGAGCCTCTTATACAACAGCTTCTATAAATGCAGCAGAAACGATGGCTCAGTGTCCCCCTGCATATTTATTTCAAGCATTTTGGCCTCACGTTACGGAGTGCTATGATTTCCCCCTTAACATTCCTCTGGGGAAGATGTTGACAAACTGTGCGCACATCTGTGCATATACACGCATACCTCATGGGAGAGGTGAATTATCTGCAGCGCGTGTGTGTGTGTGTGTAATAGGTTTGACATCTCCATCAAAGAGCCTTCAGGCATCTCCACCTGGTGTCTCTTTTACTCCCCACCTGGCATCTGTTTTATTCACGTAAGAGCTCCCTGTGTGTGTTAACACTGAGTCAAGATGGGGAAAGCCTGGAATACAGATGAAAATGAGGAGTTTTTTTTCTTTTTAGAATGAATTATCAGAAAAAAGTGAAAGCTTAGGCTCCAAGATCCACCCATTTTACCCAAAGAAATGTAACTTTATACTTTTTTTGATGAATTATACAGTTAATTAGAGCTGTTGTCTTTTAGCACCACACAAATGATTCCTCCAACCAAAGCTGTATTTTTAGAACCCAACATGTGCTCTTCCTTCCTGTACTCTCCCTCTCCCCCACCCCCTCACACGCTTTCATCCATGATATCGCTTCCTTTGCATGTTTGTGTTTATGCACAGGGAAGTCTGCCTGCGTCAGGACGGCCGGGTCCATCTGACTGTGGTGTATTTTGGGAAGGAGCAGATGAGCGAAGTCCGCAGCACTCTGGAGAACACATCCAGGTGGGTCGGCAGCGCAGCCAAGATCAGATCTTTGAATTAGAGGCCTAATGCAGAATATGAAATGCAATTTACGTAATGAAGCGAAAGCAGTCCCGGTCGTGCAGCCTTTTTTGGAAACAGACGCCATAGAAATATCAGCACTGTTTCGACTCTTACACTATAAACCATCAAATTTCTTTAACCTGCCTTTCGCTGATGGCACACAGAGTGCACACACCTCCTGGCTCGCCATTCTGTCTGATAAATAATAGAGCAGCGTGCCACCCATGCTGGGGAGCTGAGAGCTACCAGCCAGCACAGATAAATTACAACAAGCCTGTGATCACGCTGCCCTCTCACATGGACACCCACATCTCCAGAGAGGATCGCTGTCGGCTGATCGGGAGTCAGATCCGCTGTGCCACAGATACCCCGAGGGGGGTTGCTATGGTGACACTTGTCGATTCCCCAGCCTCGGAGGTTTTTTGTGCGGCCTTGAATCAGTCGGACTATCACCGGGATCACACAGCGTCTCTTTGTATCGCTGTGTTGAGAGGAAACCGTGGAGATATAAAAAAAAAAGGTAGCATTGCACGTCGTAAAGAGAAGTGTCACATCAAGTGCAAAGAAGGCAAATTTAGAACCTGTGAATGCGGAAAGGCAGACACAAAAACATACAACGAACCAGAAACCTTATGTTAGTGTGGGAGCACTCGCAAATGAGTGACAGGGAAGGTTTGTACTGAAAGTGCAGCCTGTGAAACAACTGCATAAAATAAACTGGATTGTCCAGTTTAACATTCAGGCTGCGGTTGAAATGAATACGAATTATCACCACTTGTTTTTCTGTTATCTGGCGTCTGACGCAGACAGAATGTGCACAGATACAGTCGCATCCTGTTCTTCAGCTCGCGGGGGGGGGGGGGGTGCACGCGCGTCTGCATATTTAGCTGCAAGTAAGGATTTCTTTTTAAGAGTTAGTCTATAAATGTGTATAAATGCCAAGAATAGTGACATTATTGCATCCCAGCTCTACTCTAACACTTAGATCTAAGTGTTGTCACCCATTTATAACATACATCAGTGGACTGGTGTAGGAAATTAGCTTTGGCTATATAATAGATTGGACACTGCTTTTAAAAAAAAGTTTGAATTAACTACTGCGTGCCTGTGCTGCAGTATTGTTTGCTCTGTGTGTGCTGTTGGCGAGCTGATCACACTGAGAAAAGTAAAAAAAAAATAGTGGCGGTAGATGCTGTTTATATAAATAAATAGATAAATATAGGAGTCATTGTGTACTTAAATAAAGCAAAATGGGTTTACATCTGTGTATAATTAAGGGACCGCATCAACCACCCATTGTCTAAACAAGCGTACTGCTTCCATCCATCTATTTTCTTCCACTTATCCGGGGCCCAGACCTCCCTCTCCCCAGCCACATCCTCAAGCTCATCTGGGGGGGGACACCGGGGCGTTCCCACACCAGCTGAGAGATATAATATCTCCAGTGTGTCCTGGTTCTGCCCCGGGGCCTCCTCCCAGTAAGACATGCCCGTTACACCTGACCCAAGAGGCGCCCAGGAGGCACCCCGATCAGATGCCCGAACCACATCAACCGGTTGATGTGCGTCTCTGAAAGTGTCCACACAAAGCAATCACACGCATATGCCGTCATTCGCCAGCATGTCAATATCTGTTTGCAGCATGTTGGCATCATTAGGGACTGATAAGATTCTGCATTTCCAGCAAATTAAATTTACCTCTATAACCAGGTTTAGTTTGTCACAAATACTCTCTAGCTGTTTGTCTCCCCCCCCCCCCCCTTTAAAATCACATTGCAGTCACACTCCTCACTTTTAAACAGCACAGTGTCTCTGCTCAAATTTGTTTGGAAAGCATTTGCATGACTATCCACGGCAAATATAAACTACTTGAGGCAAATTTCCCAGGAGCCTAACAAGATCTAAATTGTCCTTGATCTCAGGCAGCTTTCCAACCCTTATCAACCCCTCTACTGGGTTTAAATGATTTCTTTTTTTACTGCAGGTGATCATTATTTGAGACTGTGTGTATGTGTGTGTATATATATATATATATATATATTATAAGCCAATATAAGGAGAGTATAAGCTATTGAAAGTAATGTTCCAGAAATCAGGGCCTTATTCTTAAAGCTTTCTTCCAGACACCAGGAGTGTCTTTTAAAAATAAAGAGAATCAGCTGCTTTCAAATATGGTTCTTACACATACACACTTCAAAGCCTAAACTCAGACTCAAACCAACAGGGGGCTTGTACATTTCTGAGCCTTACATGCTAGAAAATAATGATTCTACACAACATGAGTGGAGCAGAACCCACCAGAGATGGAGAGGGAGGCAGACTGTGTGTAAAAGATGGAGAAGAATGAGTGATCTGTTCTGTGGAGATACTAGTCGATACATATGAATAATTACTGTGTTTCAGATGCAGAGGGAAAAACAGAGGGGGAGGAAGTTAGAGGAGAGGTGTAAAGATAAGATGGGAGAGCTGAACTAACTCCGCAGATTTTCCGAGGATGGAAAAAGGGTGTCAGCAAGGATTATGTAGGAAATTGGACAAAGATAAAAGGGACCAGAAATTTGGAGAGACAAAGCATCAAAGGATGAGATCACTCTTTGCTCTTCATCTTGTAGCAACTTGCCTTTCGATGTGGCGTTCCTTTAATGCAGAGAAGGGTTAACAATCTCTGAAAACCCTGCTGGCAGCTCACAGGACGCAACAAGATAAAGTTGAGCAGAAGCTGGAAGAAGATTATAAGCGTATGAAATAATATCCAAATCACTGATGAGTTTGAAAGCTGTCCAATATTCATTATGAAGAGATCTTATGCCTCTAATATGGATCTATTCTGAAAATTACTTACTGTTATTAACTTCTGTAGGTGTCTTGCCTGAGGGCTCAGCCAGACAGCAATCACGAGTCTACATTTTTTATGGTTTGCACTTACCCCTCCATTACATGCATGGACTGCTGATTCCCCAGCTCACCATAAAGAACAGGCGTCCAGAGAGGATGTGCCAACCTCCCCCTGCTCTGTAAACAGGAGACAGCCAAACATTAAGTATGAGTCATTTAAAATTTATTGCACGTAAAAAATAAAAAATAATAATAATAAGACAGCTACTGGCATTGCTGCATACAGAAAATATTGAGAGGTGATGAGTGAGACTTTTTTTTAATTTCTATTTTTATGTGTTTTTGAGGCAAAGACTAAGAGTTTACAGTCAAACCAGTGAGTGTGTGATGTGGCCCAAATGCTTAATCCTCACAATAACAGCATTAATATGTTAGTGTTGAGCAGGTGCCGTTTAGCACCTTCATTTAGACAACATTACATGAGAAGGTATTGAGGTTTTTCAGACATGTGACGGCTAACCACGTGATGTTAACTTGTTCGCCTTTTTGGACGCGTGACAATCATGGTGACAATGGTTCGCAACCATCTGGCAACCCCCGGTCCGCAAGGAGAAAATATCCATTCCTCGATCGGTTGGCAAAAACCTCCTTGCAATTGGGCTGCTCGCTAGCAGATTGCATGAAACTCTCCCACTTGTCTGCAAATACTCGCCAGCTACTCTCCAAACTGTAGCAAAACTGTGAAAAGTGCAACACAAACTGGAAATGGAGACAGTTTGACCTTCTACTTTTGAACTAGTAGTTGGCGCCCGCTTGCAGACTTTCAGTCAGTCATTGTCTTCCATGCACACTATGGTTGAGTGCAGCAATCAAAAGTAGGGTTTTGGTGAAGCGCCCTCTTTGCGACAGCAAACCACTCGCCAGCCAGTCGGGGAATACACATTTTCCCTCACAACAATCATGTCAAAGACTTTACACAACATGTGCCCTTCCTGACATAATCATCCCATTTATCTGGTCTTCAAATCAGCACTAGGAGTACACCAGCTTGTGACCCCCTGGCTAGGTTTGTGTCTCCTTCCAGAAGACCTGAGGGCTTCCACGTGCACCACTATGCCCGATATTACAACTTTCTAGCAACATGTGCATGATGTCACATGAGAAACCTCTGTACCTGGGTGATTTTCACATCATCTAGCACTAGCTATTTATTTTTGATTAGGCTATTGATTTGACAGGTTGTTTGCTGTGATATTACAGTAAATCGGAATGGCAACTTTGGTTTGTGATTAAAAAAAAAAAAACTAAATCTACTCATCAGTTATTGACCAGCTGACTCTTTAGACTGAATCCTAAACAAGGTGCCACCCAATGCCCGCTCAAAGCTGTTGCACCCTTAAATATGCATACCTTTAAATTGTGATATCATTTCAATTGAAATGGGTAAGATCTGGCAAACCATCAGGTGGCTCAGGAGGAGAATGTGGTGTTCTACCCACACAGTGTATAGAGCAGGTGGGACGCTGCTGACTTCAACTGAGGATATATTCTCTGCTTAGGCTACTGCACCCATAACCTGGCCCCGGAGAAGTGGAAGAAAATGAATGGATGGATGGAGGGACTCTATATTATATATTTCAGTCACACTTGCGTCTGTAGAGCCATGCAGCATGACTAAAATGCGAGCATGCTTCTCTGGTATCAGAGAAAAGTGTTGAAAATGAAGAGAAATGTGGATATGGCCATATATTAGGCACACCGTATTTGCAGCCAGTCCTCCCCTCCCTGTCCTGACTGAGCAGAACTAACAGGATCAGACCTGCTGCTTAGACACAACAGGGAAGCTCTTTACAGACTTACTCACTCTGACACAATTTCAACAATTTCACTCCTACTAGGTACCATCACGCCTACAGTAAACAAATTGAGTATTTTAGCCCATAAAGGAGGTGGGGGTGGTGGTGGTGGTGGTGGGGCTGACGCCAGGGAGAAAAAGAGTAGATATAAAAAGTCATTTAGAAAACCAGGATTTATTTCAGGATTGAGTTGACACACAAATCCAGAGCCTGTGCTCATATTTGTGGACTCGGATTTAGGAGGCACACACACACACACACACACACACACACACACACACACACACACACACCGATATCTCCAAGAAATATTC
>JAVDPK010000904.1:221011-241090 GCA_034780415.1 Cichlasoma orientale | reverse complement strand
TCGTCAGTCTTTCCTATGAAAGGTAATCCCATGTGATCCCGTTTTGACCGTAAATTGGTTCGAAAAACTCAGAGTGCAGCATCTCTCTCATGCTCGCTTTTGCCCCCTCAAATATGGCGGTGACGTAGGCATACGAGTCAGCGATCAATGCGGTATCTATGTATATATATCTATGGTTTCGCCACCGGCTCATGTTTCATCGGAGACACACAGATGCAGGACAGGTGTCATTCGCGCCCACCCCCTTGTGTTTGTTTTTATTTTGAAGCTTTGAAGAGTGAAACGTCACCATGAAACAAGCGGAGTCATCGGCTGTTCCGCATTTCACCAACAGCAACGTCAACAAAGACCGCAGCGAGGCCGGTCTGTGAGCGAATCTCGCTTCTATTGATATACAGCTGCCTTCCTGCGTCCGGGTGGTCTTTGTGTTTCTTACGAAGGCATCGACCTTTAAGTGTGCTTTTTAAACAGTTTGCTGCTGCCTTTCTTTGGCTCTCATTCAGCAACAGCAGAGCCGTGCTGAGGAGGAGCGTCCCCCTGGCGCTTTATTACGTGTGGAGGATCCACAGCAGAAAGAGACTCCGGACCGACACAGACAAGAGACAACATGTTCGACACGGGAGGGATCCCCTTTGTCCTGCTAGATATAGCCTGCCTGGTTCTAGGTATGTGTTTAAACACCTTTGTCCTCACTGATGTGCTGGCTGGCGTTGCCCTTACTGATAAAAGCCGATTTGGACATAAACCTGCTGGATGGATATTTAGCAGCTTTGCTTCACGTGAAGGGAGTGGTGTGGGATTCACCGAGACTTTATTTATCATTGGGCTGTTTAGATCTACAGTAGTGCTACAGTATATATGTAATATGTGATCTTATCTTCAGCCTTCTGTGCAAACTGTGAACGACTTCTTACAATTGGTGCTGGCAAGCATGCGTTAGTAAATAATTATGCAGTGTTTTTAAAGCAGTGGCATTGAATCAGTCATTAGATGCGGTAATAAAGTAATGACGCATGCCTTTAATGTCACGTTAATTACACTGACTCGTTAGAGCTATGTCTAGATCTATTTGTGGGCATCTAACTTAGTCATTCACTCATGCAGGGGAAGTTTGGGGTCTGCGGGTATATGCTGCTCTATGGTTTATGACTAAGCCAAACGTGTATTTCCTGAGTTGTAAATGCAGTGGTACCTTTCCTCATCAAAGTTTCTTGCTATAGGTGGCCACACTTTTCCCCTCAAACGGTCTGAATTCATCGCAGAGCGGATCTGAAACTGTACTGTATGTGCATTGTGTAACTTGTGGGTTGACTTGAATTCATTTCTCAGTCACTGTTTCCACCAAAGAGCTCCTCCAGGCACCTTAAGCACTACATGTGTACTGGGCAGAATACCTCTCCCCTGTTACTAAAAAAAAAAAAAAAAAAAAGTAGATTGTCATTTTGTTTCTGGTCATATTTCAGCAGGTGTTATAAGCAATGTTGATATTTTTTTTTAACTTTTCTTAGAGTTAAGGTGAGCAAAAAGAATGTTTTCTAATCCGAGTTAATAAGCAGTGAGCAAAATGAGCTTAAAAATAAAAAAGGCTCCAATGGCTGCAGATTTCTTTCTGCCCTACAGCTGAGCCCGTGTTGCCGTGAGAAGCTCCTGGATTGTTTGTGTGCAGTTCACAGTCATCCTTTAACTGAAAGGGACAATTAAATTATAAGCAGGCATCTTGTGAGAGTCTGTCTAGAAGCAGTCACGCACTGCTGCGTGATGCCAAACGCGTACATGCACGCTGAGAGGTTAGATTCACAGAATGTCATGTGATAAATGTGGGGTCAAGATGATCTGTTTCCCTTTTTTCTTTTCTTTTCTTTTTTTTTTGGCCTGCACAGCTGAAGAACCAGCGTGTTTGTTGAAAGTCTCCACTCATTTGTCTTTCCGCTTGTGTGTTTGTATTTGGAGGCTGCTCGGTGCAGCTATAAAGTTAGCAGTCAGCTGGCAGGAGTGTGTTTCTGTCCCAGCTTTCTGGCATCACCAGCTGCTGCAGGCCATCAACTTTAGATGGCACAGCTGAGGGCGAGAACAGCTGCAGAGGAGGCACAGCGAACAGAAATACCAGGCCGAATTAATGGGCAGTTTATTTGTAGATGTGGTATTATCTCGAAGTTGCGTGTCTGTGTCTGTTCCATTTGTGGCCCTGCGTGTTAAAGCTCATTAACAGAGCCTTGCTTTCTGCTCGAATGGGCCGTGTCTTTTCTGCACCATTCAATGGGCTAAACAGGGCAAGCAGCCGGCGGAATGACAGCATTACATCCAGACTTTGGACTGTCAAACCAAATCACCCGATCCTGGTATCTTTATGGTGTTTCATCTGTAGGGAGTGCTCAGCTATGTACACAGCTCACATCTGTGTGAGTCGGTCCTCCAGCCACAGGCTTCTCAGTGCAGTCTGCTGAAAAACTGCCTGAAGATATCAATTGTTTGCTATAGTTATGTCACTCATGCCTAAAGCTGTTTTCATGCTTATTATGTAATCTCACAGAGTATAAACCAGTAGTTCTTGTGTAGCCTGATGTAGTTTACTGCTCTGTACTGTAAACTGCAGCAGTTTCTAATGATATTTTTTTATTATTATTTTGGCCTAATCTTTGATGACACCAGTCATGCAGAATAAAGTCAGCCTCGCTGTTTAACAGAGCTTGTAGAGAAGTTCAGTGTGTTCCTGTTGGTAGGGTTTGGTTTGGCACCTTCGTTCTATGTGATGTTTTTTTAACCTCTGAACTCCTGCTGTGGTAATTCCTCCTGGTCTCTCCTCCCACAGGAGGTCTGCCTCTGGCAGCCTTTAAGCTGGGTAAGGTCCGTCCCTACAAAAGGGGCTTTTTCTGTACAGACGACAGCATCAAGTACCCTTTCCACAGCAGTACAATCACCTCCACGGTGCTCTACACTGTGGGCTTCGCCCTGCCCATTAGCTGCGTAAGTAGCAGTCACTTAAAGCAGGCTCAGCATACATACATGACCTGTTGACCAGAACGTGTTCCAGTCCTTCTAATGTGACGCACGTGACGCTGTTTCAACGCCCCACCCACATGGAAAGCAGCCGTTTCAGTTTTTATCAGCTTTACTTCTGCTTTGGCAAGTCAAAAATATCCACCGTGCGGTGGTCTGTGGGGGCCGATAGAGTTTTGGAACACGTCACTCTCACTTTCACGTGGGTGGAAATCACCTGACGTTAGTGTTCCAGGGTTAAACACTCAGAGCCTAATGTAGGACAACAGTAACTCTGCTGTGCTCTGCTGCTGCTGTTATCTTGACCATCGGGTATTAAAAGTGGCGTGTTTAAAAAAAGTTAAAGGTGAAGGAGGATGTCCACTTTCAAATTTCAAAATAAAATCAGCCATAGAGCAGGGGAAAAAAAACTGTAAGAGGCGCAGTCTACAACTTCATTGACGTGGATGTGGATAAAGATTAAGGCCAGGCCTTTTGGGGGATTGTTTTGACGTAAACGACAGAGTGAACTTTATGTCTCTGTTATTAATCTGTGCAGCGGACATGCAGGCTGCGTCCTCTGTTCCTTAAAATAGCTGGAATGTTCTTCTGGGATGGAGCGATTGTTTCTGGAAAATAACGGAGGCAGGAAGAGCTGCATGTGTGCGTGTGTGTCTGCCTTCTGTTGCTTTTGCAGTGTCAGTGATTCATCGCTCTATTTTTTTTTTTTCCTGGCGTATAATGACTGTTGTTCGGTGTTATTATGATTCACTCTTATTGATTGAAGGATGAGGGGAAGAAAACGGATTGATACTTTTCTTCATTAACATCCACTAACCACAGTTTCACCAGCATCTGTTATTCTAACGCTTTAACCACTGATGATGTTCCTGGAAGCCGCCCTTCAGAGGACCGAAACGTTTCCAGACACCCTCTCACGTGGCTGCTGGCTCCTGCTTTGCATTTTGTCTGGGCGAGATCTGTGTCCTGGTGACAGCTTATAACCTGTATGTTTTTTTTCTCCTCTCTCCCTCTCTCATTGCTTCTCTGGTAGCTGGAATCCCATTTGCAATTCTCAGTGTGCGACACAGTGCTTTCCACCGGGGCTTTTTCTGTAACGATGATTCAATCAAGTACCCCTTTAAAGACGACACCATTTCCTATAGGTTGTTAGGAAGTGTCTTGATTCCTGTCACAATACTCACTGTAAGTGCACCTGTTTTGGTTTTCTGCTATCAGTTCACTTTTGTACATTTTCATCTTCTCCTCTTTGGAGTTTTTCTGACTGCTTTCATCCACTTCTACACTTCTTGGCATCTTTTATTTCTTCCTAAATCCCTGGCCCTGCTAAATGGAGCTGCATGATCACAATCCAAAGTGCATGTTTGTTTGTTTTTAAGTCTTTTAACGCTAAACTACTAATTTGCTACCAGGAGTTTTTTGAAAATATTTAAGACATAAAAATTAAAAAAAAAGCAGATATGAATCACAAACATTTCAGTGGTGACGTAGGTCTCGTTGCTGCTGGACTTTAGGTTTTATCGTCCTCAGTAATGAAACAGCCATTTAGGTTTATTACGCCCACACTGTCTTTACCTGTGAGTAGAGATAAAGCAGCTCTTCTAGTGTAAAGTCAGTAATAAACACAGGTTTAATTCAGACTTTTAGATCAGACTTGATTAGAAAGGTTTTTCATATTAAGTGGACATCCTCCTGTGGCCTCGGCACCTATTGCAGAACTCCGAAATAGGTGAGAACTGAACCACTTCTTTATGCAGTTATGAAATAGTTTAGCATTATGAGAAGTGTTTGCTTCATTGTAAAGGATTAGATCAGAAGATCAGTCACAAAATGATGTTTTTTGCTCTAGTCAAACATCATAATCTTAGCATAAAGACTGGAAATGACGACACAGCCACCTCTGGAGTTGGTTAATCAATACTGAAAAAGGTCCCGTTGCCTTTATTCGTAACCATGTCTTTACTCCAGGTGGGATTATATTCAGGTACTAATTTGAAAGAAGTCAATCTTCTGATCTAATTCTTGTGTAAGAAGCAAATAGTCATAGATGATTCTTTTAAAACTGTTACACACACACACACACACACACACACACAAAATTTTATTGATATTGGGATTTTTGCCAGCTCTGATGCTCATTCATCTTCATCTTTAATTGAAATTCAGCTCCCTCTGATTCTGTACAAACGTCTGACTCCGTATCCTTGCGCCCCTCATTGCAGATGATTGTTGGCGAGTGTCTTTTAGTTCATCTAAAGCGCATCAAGTCCAAGTCATCTTTCGGCAGCTACATTGCCCGTGTTTACAAAGCCGTAGGTACCTTCCTTTTCGGTGCCGCCATGAGCCAGTCTCTGACGGACATCGCCAAGTATTCAATTGGCCGGCTCAGGCCGCACTTCCTGGATGTGTGCAGACCTGACTGGAAACAGATCAACTGCTCAGCAGGGACTTATATCGAAGACTTCACCTGCACTGGAGACCCGACGATGGTCAACGAGGGCCGGTATGTCTGACCTGATGTGAATGTGATGATTCTTTCCTTTATGTTATATAATATCTAAATGAAGATCTTTGGGGTTTGATTGTTTGTCACATAAAAGCAGGCCAATTTTTTTTCTTCTTTATGATTTCAGATGTTGAAAAGAGCTCCTCATTTAAAGTCTACACACTCCAGTTTTGTTTTGTTTTTGTTGTTGAGCCGATTATTGAAAAAAATCCCTAGAACACTGTTTTGTAATATGCTCACAGTGTAAGTACAAAGGGCAAAGGTTAAACATGTCCCCTAACAACCTCTGAATAGCTGTTTGGGGGTTTTGTTTTAATCAGGCAGCTTTGTGGTCTTTTATTAATGTGCTCGACATTACACTGGAATTCACTTGCAGGTTCTACTTGAGCATAATTACGGCAGCTGAGAGCAAGCAAGTCACTCACTCGAGCACCAGTTCCCACAGTAGCTGCTGCTTGGTTAGCCACAATCATGAGCTATATTTACAAGTACACAACTCTACTGTTGTCCTGAGACACTCTCAGGACAATAGTAGTATTAAGTACTTTTTAAGTACAGCAGAGCTGCACTGTGAAGCAGGATTTGCTGTCAGCAGAGGTTTAACCCTTAGCCTTCAGTGTCGGGACAGTTCACTTCTTACCAGAGTGCATCAGCATTGTGACTTTAACGCCAAACCTGCTCCACAAAGGTTACGATGGAGAAAAACTGAACCCCGCCCCCACCACACCCCCAACTTATTTCAAAGCTGTTGTTTAAATAACTCTCCTTTCTGGCTGTGGCTGCAGCAAATGCGCTGCTTTTAGCCTGGATTATACTTAAAGTCTGATTTGTCCTTTATACTGTGTTGTTCTAGTAGGAAACATGCAGCTTTAGTCCCATCCATTGTCCATTGTTTGTTACTGGTCAGCACTCAGAGCTAGATTCAGAAAAGCTGGGCTCACACAGGTCGATAACCGCATGACAACTTAACCTGATATTTGGTTGTTAGGAAGGGAAAACAAACTGTGTTTATGTTGCGCTCCCTCGTGGTACACACCCATGTTTTGGAAAGTTCGAGCAGTCGTCGTTAATGATCTGCCGGCATTGTGCGAGTTATTAATGATGTGATTTGATAAGGATAAAAAAAAAAAAAAAGCAAGGCAGTTGTGCAACGTTTAGTTTTTAGACGCGGTAAACGGATGAAATCTGTAACGTGTGATGGTGTAAACCACTTTGAGTAATAACACAGGAATGTAAAGCTTGTTTTGGATTTAAGGTCACTGTCTCTTATCAGTGCAGAGCAGGAGGAAGAGTATTGGGAGGAGAGGATTTCCTCTTCTCAGTCTGATGCAGGCACAGCCACAGAGGGATACGGAGCGTTACATGTTTATTGTGGGCCCGTGCGGCGGTTTACATTCTATTTTACTCTGCTCAGCTTTATCTGTTTAAAGAGCCAGAGAAAACCTACATTCTGCTTGAGCTGCAGCCTTTGAGCACACAAGTGTACATTTATCAAGGAGTGGTGCACAATCATGGTTTCCTGGAGCCACAGTACTGCTCAGCAGTATTTATTGTCGCAGACAGCAGGTTGGTGAGTTGAGGCAGATATCCGGGGCTTTTAAGATTAATGTCAGAGCGCATTACATTTCCAGCTGCTGTCTTTCTGTTTGGGATCTGCTTAGACTCTAATGCAATTAATAATTGCAGCAGGAGAGGAGAGAGGAGGCTGAGGTAGACTGCCCAGCATCATCTTACAGCAATATGACTCCACTGTGACTAAGGTTAACTTCCTCCGCAGAGACGAGGCTCGCTGTCAGGGTTGGGTTTGTTTGCATGGATAATGTAAAATATTCATTTGTAAGCTCGAAGTCATGCATTTTTCATCCTATGAGCGATTCCCTCACCGCAGGGGATTTATGGATGGGTGTGAGCAGCTGCTGGCAAGTTGATTTTATAGATTAGCTCAACTGTTGGTGATGGATTAAGTAATTTGGCACTAATTTAAAAGACTGATTTCAGCTTTTTTCAATATATAGGGGATTTCCTGCAGAGTCTTTAATGAAACTGAGCAATCCAAAGGTGTCACGTTGTAATTGAATGCTTGATTTTAAAAAAAAGAAAAAGAAAAACTAAATGAACCAGCGAATCTAATGAGGCTGTTCATTAGCTGCAGCCACCTGCAGAGGACCACCGTCTTTAAACCATCTTTTTTTTTCTGTGCCACGTTGGCAGCTCTGTGGGGATAAACTGTGCTTTTGGCTCAAAGGATAATTCTGGTTTATTTCAACCTGGCATATTTCACATTTTTACAGCTATTGGGGCCCATGCTAACTTGGCTCTCGAGGGTTAGGCGAAACGAAGTGCTGCATTTAGGTTATTGGACAAGTGTAAGGGTGGCAAGTACTGCTTTATGCAGATCCCTGATGCAGTCGCTGTTCCCTGCGCCTCATTTTTCTTTTTCTTTTCTTAAATCAGACGGAAAATGTTTCTAGGATTTACCTCCAAATTCCACCACATAATCCACTTCTTTGAACAAACAGCAGGTTTTTCTACTCTGCAGTCCAGACTCTGAATGTCATCAGCAAAGCCCCCCCCCGGACTGTGAAAAGTGTGCCACAGTATTCGCTGTGTGTGTGCACGTGGCTGTTGATGTGGTGTAAAACTCACAACAGAGATAACTAAAGCAGGGGGGGGGGGGCTTCTCCACCATATCCATCAACAACTCTTCACCACACTCAGACGGCCGTGTTAATAAAAACATGTCTCGTGTCTTCGGATTTGTTGCTGCAAAGTTTGTGGAGGTTGAGTTATACGGGCATCTGATTAGGATGTTTTCTGGGCACCTCTTGGGTAAGATGTTCCAGGCATGTCCTACTGGGAGGAGACCCCGGGGCAGACCCAGGACACGCTGGAGAGATTATATCTCTCGACTGGCCTGGGAACCCCTTGGGGTCCCCCCGGAGGAGCTGGTGGAGGTGGCTGGTGAGAGGGAGGTCTGGGCTTCTCTTCTTAGGCTGCTGCCTCCATGACCCAGCCCTGGATAAGCGGAAGAAGATGGATGGATGGATGGATGGATGGATGGATGGATGGATGGATGGATGAAGTTATACTTTTGTCTTTCTGTTGCAGGCTCTCTTTCTACTCCGGCCACTCGTCTTTTTCCATGTACTGCATGCTGTTCCTCGCTGTAAGTATCTCAACCAGTTTCATGTTGATCTGTAATCACATCCGTCAGTGTTTGACTTGAACAGTGTGATCAGAAGCATTTTTACAAAACAGGATATGGCGGACCTCCGTGCACATCCATTAAAATGTTATAAGATGCTTATCAAATGTCCAGCCTAAAGGAATATTAGAGCTTGATGTTTTAGTGAAAGGCCTCTCGTGTCTGTTTGTGAAAGGAGATAAAAGTCAGTGTAGTTTAGCATAAAGACTGGAAACAGGAAGAAAAGTTCCACATTGGTAAAGCCATCGGTTTGTAGAGGAAGTTGTGGCTTGGATTTTTTTCCCACAGCGAGCACGGACGTTCCCATGCACAGCTACTGCCTTCAGTCGGCTTAGCAAGACTGAAAACAAGGAGACAGCAGCATCCCTTTTACAGTTTCTGCTAAGCTGACAGTTTAAAACTACAGTGTGCAGATTATTGTCACACACACACACACACACACAGATGATAGCTGTTTATGGTACGCTCAGTGTCTGCTGGCTGTGTCTCCATGTCATCATCAAGTAGACGTCATTGTTTTCCAAATGATTATTACAGTGCTTTGAGGTGCGCACGTTCAGCCTTGTGGCCATTATCAGGAGCACTTTTGTGTTTGCTCTGAGGAGACTTTACTGACCCGGCTCTGACAGACTTTTCTGGTCTGCTGACTCATTCAACAGCAGCAGATATAAATAGATCCAGGGACAAAGTCCTGGCACCAGCTTAAAGTTCTTAGCCTCTGGATAAAGAGGAAGTTTGAAGTATGGAAAACCGCTGCCATTTAAATGGCATTTGCTTCAGATAATGCGACAGATAATGCAACAGGAAGAGATGAAACCTGAACCTTTGTAAAACCACGAGGCTCATTTATCCTTGATTTAAAAGTGGCCACGCCCTGTTTTTAACCCAAACAAATGAGCTTGCTGGACACAGTGCTCCTGAGGCAGAGAGGTAAAGGGACCTTAGATTATGGATCAACTTCAGATTAACAGCCTGCGTTGAACTAATTACTCGTATCAGTGAAATGATCACGTCTCACTTTCCCTCCGTGATCGTCTATAAGCTCTTACTGTGGGAGCGGGAAGAGAAATGTGCAGAGTCGTCCTCAGATCCAAACTTGGTCATTCACTACACTCTGGCAGTGGCACATTTAATTATGTGTGACTATCTGTTTTTTAAAAGCATGGTCCTCGTGTTTCTCAGCTCTACCTGCAGGCTCGGCTCCAGGTTGAATGGGCGCGTCTGCTGAGACCGACCCTCCAGTTTTTCCTGATTGCGGCCTCGGTGTTCACAGGACTGTCAAGAGTGTCCGATTATAAACATCACTGGAGCGACGTTCTGATCGGACTCATACAGGGCGTGCTCATGGCTCTGCTCGTGGTAAGCCCTGCACTGACCTTTACATTCAGTCAGCAGTGCGGACTTTTTATCGCCCCCTTCTGGCAGTCGGGGTACTTACATAAACACGCTCTCGTTTTAAGCTGTGTACAAATACAAATATTTAAACCTCAGTTGCACTTACTCTTAATTTTCTTTTCTCTTACAGGTCTTTTTCGTGTCAGACTTTTTCAAGCCAAAGATGGAGCCCCGTAAAGAAGCAGACATCCCACACACAACTCTACAGGAGACGCCAACAAATGGAAACCACTTTGAAAGCCCCAACTAAGCTGAATGAGCAGTGGGGGCGACCTCTGCTCTGTCCAAACGCACACCCAGGATCTCAGCTCTCTAGCCTATCATCTTATACAAATTCCCCTCTAGATGCCCTGCATGAATTTACAATGTGAAGTACTCTATTATACTTTAAGTACGCTGGTGGATGATCAGACCAGGAAAAAGAGACTCTTGAAACCACACAGGCCTGTTCGGTTTTAAGACTTTACAATTTAAAGACCGTTTGCTGTCTTGTTCATCACTTCTTTGTGTGGCAGCAGAGAGGTGAGACAGCCTGTCCTTGTAGATAAGCTGACTGAGACAGATGTAGGTTAGGGGCTAGAGGTTCTGAAAGGACAGAAATCTTTTTAGCATGTATGAATCTACTGAACCAATGGGAAGACTTGCCTGCATGCACCCACTGAAGGGTCTGACCACTGCTGGGGGGGGGGGGGGGGTTGGAAACATGTGAATGTATCTCTGCTTAGTGCTTTTCCTGACCTGGAGTCAGTGTGCTGAAGGATCTGATTCAAGGTCAGCTTTGTCTCCAGTAGCCTTCTGACCATGCTGCCTTAGGTTCATTTTTAACTAAAGGGCTGATTAAGAAATGTTTGTTATTGACTAGACCATGCCTTTGCTGGACTGCTGCTGCTATTACAGCTTCCTGTGTAACTCGTGTAAACATCAAGTGAAGTGCTTTTTATATAATCTGTAAGTAAACAAGTCACAATACCATGAAGTATGTCAAATATCTACACACACACCTCTGAAAGTAAGGAAAAATAAAGCCATTTATTAACATCAACACAGGTCATTTTTCCTGCATGCAGAACTTTCTATTTGTCTCCCCCAGCAAGTACTTTTTGAATTTAACTTGGAAGTCAAGGTCCTGGCGTCTGAAGGAAGAGCTGTTTGAAGTTCCTGCAGTCTGTGATGATTTGAGGTACTCGCGTCATCTGCTGGTGGTGGTTGGTCCACTGCGCGTTATCAAGTCCAGAGTTAACACAGCGTCTCTCAGAGGACACGCTTCCATCTGCTGACGAGCTTTATGAAAATGCAGATTTCCTTTGCCAGCGGGACTTGCACCTTCCCACCTGACCTGAACCCCATACAGAATCTATGAGGTATTGTCAAGAGGGCAATGCCTCACGTTCCAGTATGTAAAAGTCCTTTTTTGATTAGCTAAACATTTTTCCATCTCAATCTTAAAAAAAAAAAAAAAAGATTTTAGGAAATATTCTGGATTTCTGGTTTTTATGAGCTATAAGCCATATTATATCATAATGTAGCATTAGCCATAAACTAAACACAAAACAAAAAAATGCTTGAAGTATTGACCTATTGTGTTTGTGTGTGTGTACTATATATATATAGTACACACACAAGTAAATTGTAGATCATTACCAACTTTTTTTTCAGCTTTAAAAAGCATATAAATAGAGCTGTGAAGTTGATGCAAGACAATCACGTGTGCACATTAAATCCTCCTGAAACTTTTTCTACTCAGTTTTACTTTCTCGTTATGATGCCAATATTTCACAGCTGAGTTCAGTGCTAGCACTCCAATATAGGTGGACTGGGAATCAAACCGCACACAATAAATCTTGTAACGGTTACAGTGTGGCTCCAGAGTGTTAGAACAGTGACACGCTGGTTTCAACTACTTTATAGACTTTTGGCATGAAGTTGTGTGGCTCCCAGCCTTGGGGTGGAAGCCAAAGGTTCACGAGATAAATTTATAGGGCTGTGAGTTGATTCAAATATACTTAATATTGTCAGTTCAAGTAAAGGATGGTAACCTCCCTGCGACTAGGAAAAATTGGTAGTTTTTCAGTGATTGCACTGAATTTATTTTTGCTGTTAAAGAACGATTTTAAACAGTTGCAACAACCAACTACTTTCAATTGCAAGGCAATTAACACAGCTCTATCATTAAGACAAGATATGATGGATTATAATCAGGTATTTCATTAATTTAATGTTTAAAGGGCAGTTTTAGTTTTTATTCTCTCTGCTGCAGCCTAAAGAATTAGAAGTAGAATTCAAACATAGGCTTAGACTATGTGCAAATTTGATACAAGGTCAGCAAATGGAGTGTAGGTGTCCTGCTTTAGGATCATATATTAATGCATAGAACAATAAAATTGTTGTTGCAGCCAACTGGGGAAGAAAACTCAAGGAATAAAGCCGCATCTTAGAATCAATATGTCCCACTGATGCTATTAAAAAAATGCAGACCCTCTCCACAGAAGTGTGAGGGCTCTTCGATGAAAGGTGAGGCTATTTTCCAGAGACCAGATTGGTCAGTAGGCACTGATGAGAGCAACGTCACACACATCACTACCACATCGAACACCCCTCACATAAGTACAACCTCAGGTTTTTAAAAGGGGGGTCACACTCTTACAAAATACCACATGTGCATTATTATTGAACAAACAAACTGTTGCTCAGGTACCTCCATGTTCAGATCCTAAACACCAACATTCACTTACTGCAACAACAGTTCAGAGAAGACAGAGGATCTCACCAGTACCATTAAAGTAGGCCTAGTTTGCTGACAAACGTGACTGGCTCCAGGCCGTGAACACAGTCTGCTGTATGACATCAGCCTTAGAAGGCAGCAAATATGGCAAAGTCCAATCACCATTTCTAGGCTGAACCCACGTAAAAAAAAAAACTCCTGAAGAGGCCAAGAATGCAAAAGGAGCTTGAATGTGCGGGAATGGGAACAAGCTGTTTATGTCAGTGTTCGGGAAAGGATGAATGTTTGCACATAGAGTGAGAGGAATGACGTGATTCTGTATGTTTGTCCCTACGTTTCTTCCTGGAAGACAAAGCAGGACAGCAGGGCGGAGGCTCGCTCAACTGCCAGATCATCGAGGAGACCGCCGAACGTCATCTTGGTCAGCAGGAGCTCGACAGCACTGGAGAGATTTGATATTGCATGGCATTTTATGGCTTTATCAAATATGAGAGGATCCATTTCTTGATCTGTTAAAAGACATGATCTAAATAAGGAAATAAGGATTCACTGTCTCGTCTGTGATGTATCAGCAAATAACTAATATTCTTCTTTCAGGGTTTCTTTAAAAGTCTTGAAAGGCTGCGCGGTAAGTACCAGCTGCTCTGCACTAGAGTAATGCCAAGCACTACTTGAGCTGTCACAGTGATGGAGAGGACTGTGAATGAACATTGCAACAGATGTTCACGTGCATGCTTATCTCAGCTTCATTTATCTGCTTCAGCCTCTAAACCTCATCGTTACGACACACTCGCAAAGATTTCGCCAGCGCCACTCATCAATCAAAGCGAGAAACTCTTAAATTTTGAGCCCGGCTTCTCCGTGCTGGTGAAAAGTGATCACACACACACACTCATCAAGTCATCTGTTAGACTTGCTTGTTTCACATGTTTACCATGCTGAGCTTATTTATATCTATTTATCTGATTCTATTTTAAATCTGTACATATTTTCAGGAATAATAATCACCTTCCAAAACGATGAGTTTATAATGTTTGCTTTGCGGCTGAAATGTGAAATAATTGAAAGAAACCTTGAAATAAAACTTTTAAAATTCATTTTATAAATATGTTGAGTTGCCGCCATGTGATTGGCTGATTAGATTTGACAAGCGGTTGAGGTGTACCTTATGAAGTGGCAGTGACTGTCGATCGTCTAAAGTGTGTAAGTTGTTTGGTCCACTGCAACCTGCAGCTTGTAATGCAACAGTGGATTGCTCTGACTGTCTTTGCTCATTCTAATACACAGACTGAAGCTGCTTACAGTTTGTTTTTGGGCCTTTATGCCACACTGACCGTATGAACCATTCGTTTCTCTACAGATGCAGGGGAATGGTGCTGGTGGGCTTGTAATAATCTGCTGGGACACATCCTGAGATTTTTTGTTTTGTTTTAAAACACAGCATGGTCGGACCTTTTGCATGTAGAGTATGTGATAAAACAAAAATCCGCCCGCCCGCCTATGATCACATTAAGACGTTTTGTACCATGTAACCTGGATGTGGGAAGAATGAATAACGCCCTTGTGTTCTTCCTGTGTTTGTCTGTGTGAGTGTATTGGACCAAAATTGAAAAGCAAAATACAATAAAAGGTCACTGATTGTTATCTAACAAATGGTATCATTGTAGATAAATGGAGCATAAACATTTATGATGTTATGATAAGGGTTGATATTAGACAGGGCTTCCCATGGTCTGATGCCAGGTATCGGGCAGCTCTTGGGGTCTTGGGCCCTGTTGCTAGCCTCTGGCAGGGTGGGCTTTAATAGTGTATGTCTACTAGTTACTAGCTAACTTTGTGCAGTGTGCACAAATGCATATGGAAATGTTTACTCCAGTACGTAGTCTGGATTGATCTCCTCCACACGCAGCAGGTTGAGCACCATGTCACAGGTTAGGTGCAAGGCGCTGTTCAAAAGATCTGCAGAGCCCCGAGCAGCAGGATGAAATCATAAAAACATTAACTGGACCAAAATACAGCTGTGATGAATCACGGATTTTGATTAAATTGTCAGCATTTTCCTAAAAGGTGCCAAAAAAATCTAAATAACTGCAGGCTGAAGTCATTTTCCCCACTCAAAATAGTGATTTTGCAATCACAACCTCTGAACCACAGACAGCGTTCTCCAAGACTCACTGCAAGTTAAGAGCTGTGACAGCACCAACAAGCAGTTTTGAATTAACACAACATCTTTGAAAAGCTGTGCTGCTGCATATTTATAGCAGCGCAGCTATAAATGTGTCAAATCAAAGGCAAAGGACAAAGAGTCTCTGGCTTCTTTGTGACTCTGTGTAAAAGTTTGACAGCACACCAAATGGCCTCAACTTAAGAGTCGCTTCTACTCAGCGGTTCAAACAGATTTTTAGCAGGATCGTAATTGATAGGAAAGTGTGACTATAAATGCATCAAAGAAGAATGTGTAGACAGCACTGAAGAGGTTTGCAAGGATACGATTATGAAGAAAAGAAGCTGAAAAAGAAGCTGAAAAAGAATCCCATTTTACCCACAGCTGGGCTCCTCTTCTCGTCCACCATGAAAAAAAACAAACCCTCTATCGTCCATGCCTCTCCCCCCAGCACCCCCGCACATCTGGATATACTCACCTGATGTTATCTAGACAATGTGGAACGACGCACGATGTTACAGAATGTGTCTGTACACGTGAAATGTATAACTACAGCTGAGGAAGACTGGTTAAAACAGCCTAAAAGAAGGAAAAAAAGAACCCACTGTGATTATCTACACATTTATTCAGTTAGAGCCCCGGCAATTATCTGCATTACTATAAATCTAGATGACTCAGCTATGTTGTGATGTAGAGGGTGAAAGAGTTTTCCAAAAGCCTCTTTTCATTGCATCACACATGGCTCCCACTGAGCTCCATATATCTCCTTCTCTTTGCAAAAAAAACAAGCGAAAAGCAAAAAACTTTTTTTTGTTGTTGAAATGATCCGATCTTAATTTCAGGTATGCCAGCTCATGATCAGCTCTTGATTTGGAAGACAGAATTTTTTTAGGAATGAGGGAGAAGTGTGAGTGCCTGCGTGGAGCTTTGGCACCATCAGAGGCAGCAGATGTTCCCGATGAAGCTCTTGGAGGGCAGTTTCACTCTCCCTCTCATTCTCTTCGATCCTTACAGCACGCTCTTATAAGAGCCCCCAGCTCTCATAAACAATACGTGGCTGTTTATGTGGCAATGCAAGCTGCAGCGCTTGAGGACCTTATAAAGGCTTCAGAGCAACACGCTGCAACAACTACACACAGGACAGAGCACCATTTATAGGGAGCTTTGCATTTCACCGGCCTTTCATACAAGGCATCGAAGGGCAACCTTCTCTCTGGATTTGAACTTTTCCAGAGTTGGATATTTAAACTACTGCTACTGAGAAAATGATCTATTGACAACATATCCACCCAGAGTACCTGGAAAACCCACACAGACACAGGGAGAAGATGCAAACTCCACACAGAAATCCCCCAGTACATTTCTGCTTTGTGGCTACATTACAAATATGCAAAAAAAAAAAAAAAAAAAATCAATTCTCAATCAAATCAATACCAAGAATAACTAATTGAGCACAAATCTGCAGCATTTCCCACAGAGGAAGATTTGAAATCTCACAAAACAGCAGAAAATTTCAATCTGCATGGCCTCTCTCTTACAGGAACAGGACTCTGTTGATATTAGTTACTCAGCTTGTATGTAGGCTTGGAATATAATTAACAAATGCTTTTAATAAAAACTCTACAAACACCTGCTTCTCTGTGTGTGAGTGTTTTAAATGATGTCTTCTTTGCTGCCATTTTTTGGCACCTTTCCTTCATTTCACAGTGTTACTGCCTCTGACTGTTCATTAAGCAGATGTTAGCAGCAGCACAGTTAGTGACACTATAACTAAACTCAAATTGAAAAAGTAACATCTGGAGCATTTGCAGAGCAGATGCTCCACCACTGTGCTTCCACTCTGATCAACGAATCTGGCTTCACCAGGCGTGAGAGCAGCACGTGAAGCTCATGCACACGTTCAGTAAGAAAGATCTGCAGTCACTCAGCTGCTTTCCTGAGTGTTCGGCTGCAAGTTTGTGCAGAATATTTAAATTCAAACCTTTAAAACACCAATTCTGTGAAGGTGTGAACATTTCCTAAAGTCAGCGCAGCAGTAGTTGAACTCCTTACTAGGTGACAGTTTTGATCACATGATCACAGCTGTTGAAACCAACGAAACAAGATGGAGAAGTATCCCGAAGCCTCATAGTGGAAAAGCGTGTTGTGGGGTTGGGCTTTGTTGCTTCTCGTGCTGCAGCGGTCTACCCACTAACAACTATTACTGCAACAGGGCTGGTTTTCATAACGTGACTCATCCCAGCAGGGTAAAATAACAGGGGCTCAGTGTTTGAGTCCGTGTTGACATTATGTGCAGCTATTTAAGTCAATGCTGTCTTCTCTGACTGTGAGGAAATGGTGAGGAGTTTTGCTGAGGTTTTTTACAAGGCGTCAGGTTCAAAAACTGCATCCTTATTTAAAAAGTGTGGAAGCAGAGTAAGAGGGTGTGTAGAAACACCATTTCTGCTTACCCGAGGCAGTTTCTTGTCCTCATCTGAAGGACAGTCCACTGCACTGTTGGAAACTTTCTCCACGGGACATTTCTCATCATCTGGAGTGAACAAAGAGTGCACTTCTCACAGCTCCTCAGTGTGCCGTTTCTGACAGCTCTAAGCAGTCTAATTTGAATCATTTTAAAACGTTATTTTAAATGCAGTTCGTCTTGGCATGTGTGGTTAATGAGGAACAATGAAGAGAGGGGGGTTCTGGTTAACTGCCTGCAAGGAAACATCAACCACTCAGGGGTTGAGCAAGTCACAGCTGACTTTGGAGTTTTTATGCTAAACACATTGTATTTGCTGTTGCTGGTGGGCTGTCTCTGTCCATCACAGTCTATGTGGAAACTTAGTCACAGGTCTTTATTCATGAAACCGTTCTGGGAAACGTTCCTTCTTATGAGCCTGTATTAATCATAAACTTGGAGCACCACAAAGTGTGACAGCTCAGGATTTACTTTTAAAGTCACATGCACAGGTGCCAGTGAGACTTATTTTACTTGGTTAATCACAAAGTAATGCTACAGACAATTACATTCTTAGACCAAAGTAAAACCCAAGGTCAGTTAAGATCAGCAGGGTTATGTAGACTTTAAGAGGACTTTCACACAGGACGCAACAATGATGTCGTTGCTTTTCTCTATGCGTACTTTCCAGTGGTCTGCGCCAACAGATGATGCACCGAGCAGGAGGTGCCTGATGAGCTCAGTCTAGTAGTCTTTCCATTTGTTTTCTGCAATACTGATAAATCACTGGCAATCTTCAATGCTGGAAGAGCGCAATATTAAAACAAACCTTCTCATTTATAATAATGTCACATGGCAGGAAAAACAAACCAAGATTTCCCAATTAAGACTTCATGAGCATGTTTGACTTGGAGCAGGTGGCTGTGAGTCAAGCTCAGTCTGCTGCTGGATTGTCTACAAACATGCAGAGATTTGTTCTTATGAAGCAACTCCTCCACTTATCCACTGGACCAAACAGCAGCACCAACCGTGAAGGCACAATAAGCTACATTCATGGCACTCAGTGAGGAGGATTCATTCAAACCGCATGCCAACGATTTAGCAATTCGGTGCGTGCCGAATTTCAACCATCTCCTTCTCCAGCTCTCTGAACAGTTTGTCGCAAAAACAGAAGGGTTATGACATTTCAGTGGGCAAAGACGATCTGTTTGTAGACCTAATCCAAAGTCTGAGCTTTGAATGTCTTTCAAGAAGCCTGAAGAACTATTCCTGAAGACTATTCAGAGAAAAAGAAGAAAGCTGCCTCAGAGAGTTCAGGCTGTGTTGAAGAAAAACAGTCATACCAAATATTGACTTTCAAGCTCATTAGAATTGTGCAAACTCTGTTTTTACCTTATATTTTATGTTTGTTTGTACATGTTTCAATAAATTGCTGCACCCATTTCCTATAAACTCTGAGTTGGTTAACTGAGATCGGCAGGTCTGAGTTTCCTGTTAGAGAAAGGATGGCAAAAATAACTCTGAGTCACCGACTGTAAAAAACACCTGATGCCACTGTTTAGGTAAATGATCTGCATAGTTTTCAATCACCAACATGCATCATATAGACCTGGATACATTTGCTTTGCTGTAGCAGCCATTATGTCTCTTATCAAGCCAAAGCAGATCTTAAAGTACTCTAGTGCCTACCAATGTTCCACAGTCTAATATACTGAATGAATGTGTGACATGTTAATTCTTTGTATTCGGTCATAAATGCACGGTGAAAATACACAGGGCCAGGCAGAAAGTGCCGTGTCACACCGATAGGGGGCAGTGCTGCAACAGTGCTGTCCCAGCAGCAGTGCTGAGAAGGATAGACACATGGATTTATCTTCAAATAAAGTTAACACATTTTTTAACTTATTTAAAAAGAGAGACTCCTCCCCCATAAAAAACATGTTTGACCTTACATTACATTTTTTCTTGCCATCTTTGTTGAACAGTATGGAGTTGATTAAAGCATAATTAAAATGGAAATATAAGCTTCTATTTTGGGTTCATACATGTGAACGTCTGACTCCAGATGAGTCAGTGCCTCACTCGTTACAAACCTCACCACACGTCACTGCTTATTATGCAGTAAAAAGGTAATAATATTGAAAATGATATTTCATCATCCAGAGGATGCTATGAGATCTTCATGGCTGAAAAGTATTATAGCCCTCTCTTAAATATGCATAAAAACAGCTAAATTCAGATGGCAGGTGGTCACATGGTACAACCAATGTAAAACTAAGAAGTCGTGAACTTATCATAAAAGTCTATTTCATTAAAGAAAATCGAAGCTAAATGTTAATACAGGTGTCCCAGTAGACGTGTTTAAATTGAAATGAGCTGCAAAAGGTGGTGCAACTGCAAAAAAAAAAAAAAAAAAGAAAGAAAAGAAAAAAGGTCACCTAATGAAATTAATAACACTATTTCTGTGTCGACTCCCAGACTGTAGCTCTTTCCTGTACTTTCTTGGCCTGGTAGCTTTTCTGCAATGTCTAACATTTTAGGCCATTACAAAAATATACTTGTATGATTATAATCTGCTCCTGTGGGCTGTCTCGTTCTCAGAGGATTTGGTGAACTCATGATCCCTCTCAAATAAACTCAAACTAAAATG
>JAVDPK010000904.1:153942-179367 GCA_034780415.1 Cichlasoma orientale | reverse complement strand
GTCTCTCTCTCTGTGTCTCTCTCACGGTTTCTCTCTCTCTTTCTCACTGTCTCTCTGTTTGTCTCTCTCCCTATCTCTCTTTCTCTGTCTCTCTCTCTCTCTTTCTCACTGTCTCTCTCTCTCTCTGTCTGTTTCTCTCTCTGTCTGTCTCTTTCTCACTCTCTTTCACTGTCTCTCTCGCTGTCTCTATCTATCTATCTCTCTCTTACTGTCTCTGTCTCTCACTATCTCTCTATCGCTCTCTCTCCGTGTCTCTGTCTCTCTCCCTCTCCCTGTTATTGTGGCATTGACTTAATAAAGTGTGTTAAAGGTCAAAGGTCTCTCTCTCTCTCTCTCTCTCCGTATCTCTATCTGTCTCTCTCTCTCTCTGTGCACAAAATTATTTTAATAGCATCAAAGCACTCCTGACATAAAAAGTGCTTTAAAATTTTTTTAAGTCCATTAAACAGCCCAGAAAGTCTAATTTTTTACCCATAGCAGTATTAATGACGCCTGTGCTTTTCCTGCTTTGGAAACATGTTTTCAAACTTTTGTTCCTTTGCTCCAGAAAGAAAAGAATTCACCTTAGATTCATTTCACCTTTTTCACCTGCGTATCCAAGAAATTCTTTCCTGACAACAGTGAGGTGAGAAGCCACTCCTGTATTTGCAATGGAAACTGTAGCTGGAGCCAGCAGTTAGCAAAGATAGTATGATAAGGTAACGCGATACCCAGGTGATCATAGAAACTGGAAGTTGTAAAACAGCAGTTCCATTTTACGGGAAATGGCGCAGCAGCTCATTCCTGGATGGGAGCACTAAATAACCTGTTCCACAAAATGAACACACAGGCTCCTGTTAAATTAGCGAGCTTTAGGGAGCAATTTAAAAAAATGAAGAAAATTTCCCACATTTCAAAAAAATATCATACATTGATTAAAATGTAACCAAATTATGAAATAAAAACAGCAGCAAAACAGTATAGATTCAGGCACTTAAAGGATCCTTAGTTTATTTTTTTGTGGTAATACAAAAAGCATACAGAATTATAGAGGATAGGAGAGAAGATCCCTTTCACTGAATTCAACTAGACCGTACACATAAAATGATTAATAATTACATACAGGCCGTTTGTCCGTAGCTACATCCACAAGCATCACAGCCCTCCACCCATAGCGAGCATGGTCTCGTAGCTGTAAACGTGTCTCGACAGTTCTTCATACCCACTGGTATTGTGCAGGTAGAAAAAGGCAAAAATAAAACAGGCGATGTAACTTCATACACAGACCACACTAATCAGACCAGAATGATGTTTATAATAATAATTTTTACAATGGAGAAACAAGTTTTCCTAGAATGGAGCCAAAACATGTTTGGAGATCATATTTGCTCCAACAGACTGTTTCAGTCATAAACAAGGATTCATCCCGGCAATATGTAACCCCTCCATCATCTCTATGTGTCAAACCATACAACAAGCCCACAAAGACTGATTAAACAGGAAAAAAAAAACATGTATTCATGAAAGGACATAGAAACTGAAACACATTATATTCCAAGCTGGCAACGGAAAAGCTTGACTCACCCAAATTGCACAACACAGTTTCTCACTTACCTCCAGCGGTAACTAGTGGAATAAATCACAACATGGGACGATTTCTTCAGAAGCAAACAGGTTACAGTTGTTGATCAGTAGCGTGTGGAAACTCCCACACAAGACTTGGCTCCTTTTTTTTTTTTTTAAATTGACTATGATGACAAAAGGAAATTCTACTCATCCTTATTGTTTTCAGGGAAAGGAAAATATCTCTAAACCTAATTACTACTTCTATGACTATATACCATTAGTGTTAAGTGAGAAAATGTGTGGGGTTTTTATGTTTTAATAACTAAGAGCTAGCCTGTTTGCCTAATAATTCCTTATATGTATAGGTAAACACTGATGATCATTGTAAGTCTTGCGGAGGGTTTTCAAATATCCAAATTAGATCACTACCTGTTTTTCCTGCATCTTTACATCTTGATTCACATTAAAAAATGTAAGAAGCAGCATTTTTTTTTTTAAACCGCCGAAGGAATGATTTTGTTAAAAATATTTATAGAGCTGGATACCTTTTTTTTTCTCCTTTATAAACATTATAAACTATGGTAATCATCAAATCCCTTCATCACAAGTGGGTTACACAACCCGAGGAAATACCTACAAATACTAAGCTACCTGCAGGGCTACCGGCTGTGCAAAACAGCTGATAAATGGCAGGCTACTCCCAAGCATTGATTGGCAACTTAAATAGAAATGGAAGACTAGCTGCGCTTTCTAAACACAGAGTGGACCCTCGTGAAACCAGCAAACTAATGAGAGCGATGTTAGATTGCACGTTTTAAATCTTCATTCACGTCAGAATCTCTAAGGGCCAAATGAGCTCACGTTTACCGATGCAGGGACTGAGCCTCGCTCTCCTCCTCAAAGGGAATTGAGGAAGAAAGGAGGAAAGGACAATTAAAGACAGAACAAAATTAAACTGAAACATTCAGGTAGTCCGTTATAGCAGTAACCCAGAGATGTGCACTGAACTGAGGTGGGACAGAACAGGTGGAAGCAGGAGACCTGTGTGAGTGGAAAGGGCGTTGCTTATCCTTTATCCTTGCATTAGCACGTGGCGGGGTATGGAGATCTTGATGTGATGAAGAGATGACGTTTCCTCAGCGCTGAAGGGAAACTCGGCCCCAGTCATTATGTTCATATTCGCCGTGATTACTGTTGTGAGCTACTGCGTTCGCCGATGTCATCTAACATGAACAGAAACCCACCTGTATGTAGTGTTGATGTTTGAATAAGCATATCCTTTGCAGTGGCAGATAATGTACCTCACTTGGGTGAAAGCAGCCAGTCGTTTTTCCATTTAAGAGACTGTCCCATCCAACCAACTTAACTTGGTGAAGCCCACCACCAATCAAGACCGTGTGTTAATATGGACTACCACCAACATGTCATCCAGAATAGATGTCTAAACAGGCTCCCCAACCAAAATAGATTGTCTCATTAGAGTGAAGTCTGTCTCATTAAGTCCTTAAACCAATTAAATAATACAGGCCATCTTTCAGTCCAACCAATTAGGTGTTTTCATTTAGTAAAGGCGGCCACCACAGCCCACATTAGTTCATTGACGTTGGGCTTAGCGCTCTCTTTCTCGGGCTCCAGCTCTAACAGAGTGTGAACTCTCTTCATGGCGAGGTCGTACTGGTCGTCTTGGAGCGGGGCGAAGGCATTCTCAAGAACATCGGACGAGTGAGCCAGGAGGATCAGGGCCAGAACCCGCTTGTCCATGCGGTGGGGATCGTTGATCCACTTCTCCAAAACGGAGTCTTGGACCTTCTTGACAAGGCGCTGTAGGCAATAACATAAATATTACAGAGTTTTACAGCTAGCATTGATGTGGATCAGATTTAACTCATGATTACATAAGCCAGGATCTAACTCAAAATATAAAAACAACAATCAAGAAATAAGCCTTTAGAATAAAGGCTGGAGGCCTGCCTACCAGGCAGTCTTAAAGCTTGCTAAACACTTCTCTATAGGTATGTTGTTTTACACTTGAGATTAGAAAAAGACACAATATAACAACCTACCAATCTTTACATTATCCTGTGAAGCGGCTGTAGCTTCATGTTTAGCATTACTTTAACTTCTTCAGCAGTGCCACAGGAACTTTGTTTTTTACGCTCTCAAGAGCAAGAACTACACAGTTGGTTTCTTGCCAGGAAGGTTAGGTTACAGTTAACTAATCAGCATAGGCTGCAACAAGACCTTTTTTCCTTGTCCTACTACAGCTGCTTGTTTTAATGCAAGACAAGACGCAAGGATGTGAACTATGGGATATAAGTTATAAACCCATACACGGCCCCTTTGGAGTTTATATGTGTGCTGTTTTTGTTAACTGCACTTTAACTGGATTCAATGTAGTCAAAACTGTGCAAATACAGGTCAAACCTGTAGCAAAATAAGCCGGGGGTGTGACTGTCCCTCTCGCTTACAGTTCTTGTATGCAAACTAAACGTACAACACAAACAAACAACAAACAAAAAAAACCTATGCTTTTCATTGAAGTTTGAATCAAAGCTTTAAACAGCTTGATTACACATCAAAGAGTGAGTGAACATTTGCACACCTGCTTAATGGTACTGTTGGTGAGCGGATGTGTGGTCATGTCAAAAAGCAGGAAGTTCTGCTTCTCTGTAGTAAGGACACCTTTCTCTACCAGGTTTTTGGCCAGCCGTTCTCTGACATTTCGCAGCTGATAGTGCAGCTTGAGCGGATTCCAGGTCTCACCTACGCGACAACATTGAGATAGACTTTTAGACATAGTAAAATAAATAATGTGCATGTCAAGGTTTTTAAGACAGAAATGCTTCTAGTGCCATTTCTAGTGCTATCTAGTATTACCAAAAAGGACCCAATGTTAAATTCTGCAGACAAGCAGTTGTTTGTAGAGGGGAAAAATAAAACATTTAATTTAAAAATAAGTGTATAAAGTGCATTAAATCTTTATCGGTACACTATCATTTGACATTGTGCGGCTTGGAATAGACACATGACCACAGATAAAAACTGGCTACTGCCAATGTCATCTCACATAACCAAAAACAAGACTGACATCTACTGATGTATTGGTGCATCCCTAACTATCAACTGTTTTTCCATCTACTGCCATTTGAGGCACTAGAAGCCATTTAACAATATTTTTTAAAATTAATTCATCTCCCAAGCAGCACTTTAACCTTGTGGACACCCACATGCCCAAAAGGTAAAACAATGAGCAGCTCACTGCCAGGTTTGGTTAACAAATACAGCAGCCTTTATCTCACCACTCAGGAGCTCTATCCAGCTCTGGACACTCTCTGGAGGCTGAGTTTCTTTAATGTGTTTCAAGGCCTCGTCCAGCAGCACATCTCCCGTTGGTGCGTCTGACTTGCAAATCACCTTGCCAAACAAAAAGGAATCAGATTTTAATGACAATTTAGGCTAATGTCTGTCTGATTATGATGTAGACTCTCACATCCTGTGTGAACAGGAATTGCACAGGTTAAAGGTGTGGAACTACCGGCAGAAGAATGCATCCTTCTTCAGGTGGACAAAAGCAAACAGTGTCAAGTGCCGAGCACTACGTCAGCGCATTTAACAGGACACCTGGCCGTACAATAGTTCTCACCTTCCTCGCCAGCAGGCTTTTCCTCCGCACACCGCAGGCCTCCAGCTGTAGCCTCCCTCTGAGGGCCAGTTCTACCAGCATACAGCCCCGAAGGCCGGAAGAAATACAGTCGTTCCAGAAAGACGTGTAGCCCTGGGAGGAGGAAGAAAAGACACACTCGCTAACTTAGCTGACGTGTTGGACAGAGCCTAAGCTCAGCGAGGTGAAAAGGCTAGTCGTGTCTCTCTGGCGTGTTGACAAGCCAATAGCCCCGAGTAACGCGAGCTACGGAGCTCAACAAACCCGATAATTGTTTTCATTCTGCAAACCCCTCATTTTTTATTTTAACCCCCGTCTGCTTCCGAGCAGCAACCAAACATTTCATTGCGGTTAACTCAAGCTACATAACATCTGCTAATAAGCGTAGCAGCAACACACTTTGAAGCTAAACGCTTCCAAAACACATTATTCCAGGAAACTTTAACTAAGGCTTCAATAAACCCGACTTGGCTTTATTGACGTTTGCAGCCACTGTTGCTGACGCACCGTAAACTCTGGGTTGCCTAATGTTAGGTATAACAAATAAGTTACCAGTCAGCCGACTGCAAACACAGCCCTCACCTCTCGGTCCTTGAGGCCCAAGAGCAACACTTCCTCCATTAACGTGAGTCTGGTCTCCTTCGAGTCGCCCTTGTCCTCCTCCTCCTCCTCCCCGCGGCGCGCCTCGTCCTCTTCACCGCCGGACTCCTTCTCCTTCTCGGCGGCGGCGCTGCGAATGGCCTCGGTCCGCCGCTGGACGAGGCCCGATGTTCTCTGCGTGAGAGTACTCATAGCTGAGGCTGAGAAATGACCAAATCCAAAGAAAGGAGCCAACCTCGACCAGCAGGAAGGCCACGCAGCATGAAACCTGAAGGTTAAAGGTGAAAAAATCGGAAAACAGTGGACCGATCGGGCGAAGGCGACGGATAACGATCAGCTCGCCTCGGGATTCCTACAGACTCTGCCCACTTCCTGATCCAACATGGTGGCAGTGACGTAAGAACGTGGCCCGGTGATCCGTAAACGCCTCCGGACTCCATGGGTCCGACGGGCCACACCATCTCTGCGTTACTCAGTTAAAAATTTAAAATTAATGGCTAAAGTTATGAATTATTCAAAAAATATATAGTCCCAAGGAAATGTTTATTATATAGGACATTTGAAAGAAAAACAAAAGATGTTGAGCAAAGCGTTTTAGTAAGAAACTGAAAATGCATGCAAAATATAAACATGTGAAACATAACAAAAATAGAGTTAATCGCAGTATTTTTTAATCACTGTAATGATGAGCAAAGGTGGACAATTTGCACAGTCTCAGAACAACAGTGTAAAAACAGCCACAGCACTAGCTGTGGCTCATCTTTGAGCTTTTTCTGTAATACGAAGAATTAATCTACATTGGTTTTGTTGGCGTTTAAATAAATAAATAAATAAATAAATAAAACATAAACAAATAAAGATAATAATAAAAATTGACAGTGCAGAACTATTCAAAAACTATATGATGTAATATAGACTCTCAGCACGAGGTGGCAGGCTCTGCACGGGGAACATGACCAGACTGTTATTGCGCTTCCTCTGCTGTCCTCAACTTCTCTATGCATGATGATGAACACTCATATATTTTTTTTACTGTCACATGAAAACCACTGATACTAAATTTAGACTATATGCAGTTTCAATAAACATATAAGAGGCTATAAACTGTCTGACTATTTTTCTGTTACAAGTTATTTCTTATCTTGTACCTAATGTGGCATCTTTAAACATGAGGGTGCTGACTGCTACCTGAAACAGTTGTACGTTGGTTATTATTGTCATTATTCATCACTGGGAAGGATGCATCTTGGACTATAACTCAACACCTGACTCCATTCCCATTTTCTGCACATCACTGCCCTCTGTGACGGAAGAGTGGCTGGACTATCAGCTTTTTATGGCATATATTGTGCCATACAGTGGGAAAGCTACATATGGTACTAATAATATAAATGAGCCGACATGCCAGGCCAAAACCTTGGCCCTGGAACTGGAACAACTAAATGGAGTGCAGACTTTATTTATGTTATTAGTTACACCTGTGACTTCTCAGCTATGAGGTCAAAAAGGCATCATACAAATGACAACAAACAGAGGTATCTGCTATCCCAGTGGTGCTATGAAGGTACTGTAGTGGGGCTGCAGTAATAACAGAAATCCAATTTGAAATTACAAGTATGCATAGTTACATATTTATATAAATGTATTTATTTACATAAAAAGTGAATTAAAACCGGTAATAGGAGGTGGTTAGTGTGCGATATTACTCATTACTCTGACCTAAATTTACTGCTTTTGTATTAAAGTTGGTGTCCCACTTTGGGAACTTTGGAAACCACTGTGCTAGCCTAATGCTACTAAAAAAACAAACAACATATTTCTGGGCTGTTCTAATTATTCTGCCCCTAAAACCTCTTATATACAAACACAAAAAGCATCCAAAAACTCAAAAATCTAAAGTGAAGTCTTATACAGTTTAAAATATTTTGTTGTTCAAAAGGGCAATTTTGTGTTTTCATGAAAAAAAGATTCATGCATGATGCACATGATTCACATGAATATCTGAAAATGATTTTTTTCTGTTATATTAGTAAATCCCAGTAATGTGTCTCAGTGTTGCATATGAGTTTGCTTTTGAACATGTTTTGAGCCTTGCTCCTGTGAGCAGTCAGTCGGCATTCAATCAGCCAGTGAAGGAGGCATGATTTGCACTGGGAGACATAGCTGGTCAATTTTTCTCAGGCTTGTCTTCTCCATCAGTAAAAAATAATGGATGAGAGTGTCTGTACATTTCTGGATTGTTTTTGTGACATCTCAAAGCTGGAGTTAAAAGATGCAGACAACATGATTCAGTCAGGTTCCTGAAAACAGGAACTGTTAAAAAAGTAAATATTTTTAATAAGATTGATTAGGGCTGATTTAAAAAAACACTGCTGCCAAAGGCTCCCTGTGCAATAACTCTTATTTCATTAAGCATCGTGATCATTATCAGCAAGAGTTCCTGAAAGGTAATGAGGAAAGCAAACAATTTACTTTCTGGTCTGCATGTCTTATTAGATTAGATAATTTTTTCAGCCCACTTTGGGTCAAAATCTGGATAATCCATCTACAATAGTAGGTAATTAGTGATACCCAGCATTATCGAGGAGAAATGGTTTGTAAATACTTGCGAATCACATTCAGCAACAACAACAGGAGACCAAGAACGAAAGCATCAGCTGTTGATTCCGGTGGGGAAATGAGGCCACTGAAGCAACAACACTGATTCAGTGATGTTAAACGGAAGGTATATAAAATACATATATTAATTCACATAAGGAATAGAAGCTATAAAAAAAAACAGGGCAAATCACCTGAATAAAAGCAGCATGCACTTAAAAAGTGGATACCATTTTAAACATTAATTCATTTAGAAATGGAAACATTCAACAGTACTACTAACTGAGTAATGAAAAAGGAAGTGCACCAAGTGGACTGAGGAAGTATTTTATCATCTTTATTTTAGTGGACAAATCACTTTTGAGACATGCTGGGGAAAAGAGCCAGAGATTAATAATAACTAATGGTTAAATGCAGAGTGGTATATAAACACAGAGAGAGTGAAAAGAGGTGAGTGAAGAAGAAACACGCAGTGCATCATGGGAACCCTCTAGGAGCCTAGACATGCAGGATAGTTCAGGGTCACCTAATCCAACCCTAACCATAAGCTTGATCAAAAAGGAAAGTTTTGCGGCACCTGGGTGGCTCAGGGGTGGAGCAACCACATTCATATGGCGCTTTACGGTGCGGGCGGTGCGAGTTTGAATCCCGGCTTGTCGCCAACTTGCCCCGGATCTTTTCCCCATTTCCTGTTCGTCTACACTGCCAATAAAAGACGGTGGGGCAAAAAACAAAAAGGAAAGTTTTAAACCTAATCTAGAATCTAGAACTGGTCCTGGCACAGAACCCCGTGAAAATCCACAATTAACCTTAGTGTGCGAAAAAGAGTCCCGCACAGGAAGGCAACAGTAACTTAAATAACCACTCATCACAACCAAGTTATGCAGGAGAGCATTGCTGAACATGCAACACATTGAGCCTTGAAGCAGATAGGCTACAGCAGCAGAATACCACACTGAAAGCCACTGTTGTCAACTAAGAACAGGAAACTGATGCTTCAGTTCACATGGGCTCACCAAAATTGGACAGTAGAAGATTGGGAAAATGTTGCCTGGCCTGATGAGTTCATTTCTGCTGTGACGTTTGGGTGGTAAGGTCAGAATTTGGTGTAAACATGAAAACATGGTTCTGAAGGCAAATGCAAGCCTCAACAAAAATTTATCTCCATCCTTTGAGTCTTTGATATTTATGTTTTCTATTCTATTAGAAAAAGCACTATTAGAGGCCGCTGTGTTTAACGAATGTAAATATTCAGAATTTTACAATAGCATCAGCAGTGGAGGAGGTATCCAGATCACTCACTGATGTAGGCTATGAAAATATTCAAATCAACCACTGTAGAATAATGGCTTCTGTGAATAAATTTAATGAAAATAAATGATATACAGTATAATTCTTTATAATATATTTTATGAAGGCAGTAGCTTTATTTGTCAAATGAATACTAGAGAGAATTTTCCTCTGAACAGTAACGTAGTCAAGGAGCAATATGAGAAAATGAAAATATGAAGGCACAAGTACTCAAAATACTTCAGTGAATGTATTCAGCTCCTTCAGTGGAGAGAATATGTAAGCTCTGCATTTGCATCATACAAACTGAATTTAAAAAAAAAAAATCTCTACTTACTTCATATTTTATTATGTCTGCAAAGAAAGTCATAACATGTCAGAATCAGCCTGCAAGTAACAAACTCTGCCCCCTATTTGTGACGCCGAAGAGCTCTTAACTATGGACCTAAATTAGATTCCCCAGATGGCTGGAAATATGCTTTGTGTAAACAACCATCCTTTGGACCATCACAGCCAAGATAGTCGTCAGACATTCTGACCATCTAAGTAACATATTTGCACACGGTCCAAGATGACACGATAAACATCTAGCACTGGGTGTGGAAAAAGTCTAAAGGAAAATCTCTTCATGTTAGAGTCTGTGAACAGGTGTTGCTACTGAAAACGACACGAACATTTGCCAAGAGCACAAACACATGTAAAAAGACACTAATTATATGATGATGAGAGGTATGATACAGGCAGAAGTTAGAGGTGTATCTGTAAGGAAAAAAAATGGCATATTTTTACATAAAACCAAACTTGACATAAACCTTTCTTGACATATCAGCTTATTGTGTGCTGCCCCACTGACACTGTTAATAAACCTCTGGCTCTCGGTGAAGCCCACCAGAGATCGATGGTTTCAAACGGCCCGAACAAAACATCTGTATTTTTCACTTTGTACATTTGTGCTCCCTGATCTTGGAGTTCTGGTCCTGACAAGGAGCCTAAATCACTCCCAAGAGCTTTGAAGGAAGCCACATTCAGGCCCATATTGGAGCCATTTCCTGTCTCTGGAGTGGGGACACGGGTGACCCTTAGTGACCCCCATATAAATGCTCTCACATACACATATGCATGCACTCCTTTAAGACAGCACCCCTACAGACTGTTGCAGTGCAGTAAGTGAATCAAATAATATCTCAGTTGCCCATTATAATAAATACATCTCACTGGAGAGTAATGGCAGAGAAAATATAATTATATTTAATGACTTGTGATAGTCTAAAGCCCGAGGGTAGCCTGAGATAAAGCAGAGTCACAATTTTAGGATCTGATGTGGAAGGCTTGAAAATGAAGCTCCTATCATTTTTCTCACAGTTTGTTTCAATGAAAAGAAACCAGATCAGACAAGAGGGCGCGCTGTATGGAAACAACCGGAAACTAAAAGGCCAAATTCTTTGTAATGCTTGTCTTTGTTGGGCTGGTGTGAACTTGAACTGCAAGTGATTGCAATCACAGCACATGCTTAGCTCCACAGCTAGGTTGGTCAAATGTGACTTAGCAAAACAACAATTAAAGGAGAAAGAATAATGAGGTGAAAGAATAATGAGCTGAGAGAAAGAAAGCAGCAAAAAATAATGTCAGTTTCAACATCTGCTCCAATTCTGCACAATTACAGGAAGTGCTATGCTTTTGTCCCATTCATAGTGAGATGAATAATAAACATAACAATGAGGTAATACATCTACAGCTTATTATGTAGTTGACCAAAGAGTAACTTTACTCCCCTGCAGAGGTTTGAATACACGTATTGAAAGCCTTGTATCTGGGACACTGATCAGTCCGTGGGCCAAGGAAGTGTGTCACATGCACTCGGCTGAATGAAGTCCTTGTTGCAGGGTCAGCCAGATACAGCAAACGTGGCGCTTGAAGGAAGAATTTTAACAGTTTGGACAAATTTTATTTTGCAAGCTTTAGTTAGAGTTAGCTTGATTTGTATGAATACAGCAAGAGGGATTATTCAAATCTGAAGCTTTATGGACACCTCAGTGAGCTCATCGTTTACCCATAAAACCCACAACTTTACTGTTTTGGTTCACTCTCTCATCTCTTATGTAGTTTCTGTCGCTGCTGCACCTGTTCTCTTTTTTGTAAAAGGCTATAAAAGCCTCTACACCTGCTCAGCACCGAGCTGCAGACAGACACATGTAACGGCTGGCTGGTGAATCTTTTAAAAAAGCTGCTACACCAGATCAAGAAGAAAAATCTCGGTGCATTTTACAGCTTCTTAATTTAACTTTTTTTTTTTTTTTTGTTAAAAAAAAAAAAATCTTGTGGCTTGAAAGTGAAAGTGTTCTTTTTCTATTTAACCTCCATATTTTTGTGATCCTCCCTTTCCTCTGCTCGCCCTGCTAGATTTCTGCAGGAAGTCTTTAACAATAGGACCCCTCCAGATATTCTGAAGCCCAGCTGTTAGAAACTCCACACACACACACACACACACACACACACACACACACACACACACACACACACACACACACACACACACACACAAAGGGCCGATACCCATGTGGCCACGTTTATGCTTGCACGTATACACACCCACCCATTTACTTGCTCATTAAATATAAGGTTCTGCTGTTCGTGTGACGAAACAAGCGACCTAACAGGAGACTCGCGTGATTCATTCAGGTCTCTAATTAGCAGTGACAGGAAACAGCTGATGAATCAGCAACACAGCTGAACTCATGGTTAACATTTCGTTTATTTACTCAGCAGAAGTGATTAAGTGACTCAAGGTTACCTCGCCCAGCTTTGGAAATTAAATCTGAATGACAGTAAGCTCAGTTTTAAGTAATTATGCTTCATTGAAACGCTTCCACCTGTACCATCCTGTACTTTACTACATTTCAGAGGGACTTCTGTCATATAAGCTGATTTCACAGCCATAACTTGAATTTAAGGTTAAGGTTTTACAGGTTTTACATACAGTCCTGATGAAAAATCTTCAGCTACCCCTCATTTCTTCATATTTTCCTAGGAAAATAGAAAATAAGTGGAGCAACTTATTGAAACATGCGCAAATATGCATAATATGTAAGGCAAAAACATAGTTTATACAATTGTAACAAGTTTGAAAGTCAGTATTTGGTATGATCACCTTTATTCTTCAACATGAACTCTCTTAAACAAGCTTTCTTCCAATTTCTTTAAGTAGTCTTCAGGAATCGTTCTCTTCAAAGGACATTCAAAGCTCTTGATGTCGGCTGCCTTTTGTTCTGTTCTCTATCAAGATGATCCCTCAGCACTTCAATAGTGTTGAGGTCCGGGCTCTGGGGAGGCCAATCCATGACTGATAGAGTTCCATTGTGTGTTTTTCTATCAAGGTTTGCTTTTACTGCAAATCAGTTACTGTTTTGGTTTTTGTTTTTTTGCTGCTTTTACTTGGCAGTGTGCTTGGGATCATTGTCATGCCGAACAATCAAGATGTTGCCAATCAGATCCCCAACACCACTGGCTGAAATGCTGCTGTTCTTGTGTAATTTAGCATGCCCCAGCCTTTTCTCCCTGTTTCCCTTCCTTAAGAATGGCTTCTTGGCAGCCGCCTTGCCACTGAGACCATTTCTGATGAGGCTTCGGCGAACAGTAGATGGATCAACCGAAGGTCCAGATGCATCTCTCAGGTCCTGTGTCAGGTCCTGTCTTTGCTGGATTTTTCCCCCTATTTCTTAAGGATGTGACTTTCAGATACTGTTCATCTGCTGTAGACATTTTTTCTTTTTTCCTCCACTTGTCCAGTTTCTTTAAAAAATTTTAAGGACATGCTGCAGACTGAGATATGCCAATTTTTCAGCAAACAGCTCTTTGGGAATCGCCTTGTTGATGCAAAAATATTGTTTTATGCCTTTCAAGCTGTATTATCGTACATTCAGAGAAATGGGAATGTGATGTGTTTTTGTGACAAACTGGTGGTAACAAAGTGCCTAAAGATGTAGATACAGCTCTGGTGCCTTTTTTGTGCTTGGATGATTCAGGAGGAACAAGGAACAAGGAAAAACGTAACTTTTGATGGTAATGCTGCCATTAACCTAGCCACCTTATACCAAAGGACAATGGGAGCAAACCACAACTTTAGCAAATGAGTCCATAAACAGTGTCTCATTCTTTTCATTTGATACAGTTATTGTTAAAATATGGATTTAAACCACTTTAAATTAAATTCTGCGTTACTTCTTGCACTAATGAACACAACCTAACAGTGTTTGATGAGTTTAAAATATGCAGGTTTGCTGCAGTTCCAGCTCATAATCCTGACCAGATGACTTTTCTAGTTGTGGTCAGAGGCCAAAACTCAAAACATGAGATTTGAGGCTGTAAAAAGTCAAGTAAAAGTGAACATGATGAGGCGGCATGGAGACCTTATGATCTTAATCATCATCTGGTTGCACAGTGGGAGGTTGAGTGTAGCAGGGTCAAACACATGGGCAAGCTTACACACACACACGCACACACACACACACACGCACACACACACACACACACACACACACAAACACACACACACACACACACACACACACACACACACACACACACACACACACACACACACACAATATTCCCACTGCGTACCCTGAATATACCTGAGAAGATGTGACCTCCTTGAGGGCATGAATTGAAGCATTTGCACCCTTCTCAGCCTCTAAATTAATGTTCACCACAGGAAGCCTGTCAGCACGACCAGAGCTGAATCTGTCAAAGCTAAACTTCTCCACAGTTATGACACGAGAATTCATAAACAAAAGGTCACCTACCGGTAAAGTTAAATCCTAATGGTGACTGCTACAACTCTTGTCACTCATGACCCAATCTCTCATTCAGAAAGCAACAAAACATCTGTTTACTGTTTAACTTATGATGTCATGCTCCTGATGTGGGTGTGTTACCAATTTTTTTTCTTAACATATAATTGCGATCTCTTGCTGACTCTACTTGGAGACTCTCAGGTGTACATTGTCAAAGACAACTATCAAGTTTAAATGTAATACAAGTGTTAAGGTGCAGTGATGGACTGCGTGCTGGCTCGATGGTGGTTCTGACCTGCTCTGAACAGTCAGTTTGATCAGAGATATTTTAATGGGCCATTCAGAAGCTACACGAGACAAAACTCTCTCACTCTTGTATAGAATGTATGCTCTTGCCGTAGTTCTCCAGAGACTTAAAGCTACACTAGATTACCAAACGTATTCACTCACCCATCCAAATAACTGAATTCAGGTGTTCCAATCACTTTCATGGCCACAGGTGTATAAAACCAAGCACCTAGGCATGCAGACTTTTCTACAAACATCTGTGAAAGAATCGGTTGTTCTCAGGAGCTCAGTGAATTCCAGCGTGGTACCGTGATAAGATGCTACCTGTGCAACAAGTCCAGTCGTATCATGTTCTCATAACTAAATATTCCTCAGTCAACTATTAGTTGTATTATAACAAAGTGGACGTGACTGGGAACTCAGCCACGAAGTGTTAGGCCACGTAAAAATACAGAGCGGGGTCAGAAGATGCTGAGGCACATAGTGCGCAGAGGTCACCAACTTTCTGCAGAGTCAATGGCTACAGACTTCATGTAGCCTTCAGATTAACTTAAGAACAGTGTGTAAAGAGCTTCATGGATTGGGTTTCCATGGCTGAGCAGCTGCATCCAAGCCTTACATCACCAAATGTAATGCAAAGCATCGGATGCAGTGGTGTAAAGCACGTCGCCACTGGACTCTAGAGCAGTGGAGACCTGTTCTCTGGAGTGATGAATCACGCTCTCTGTCTGGCAATCTGATGGACGAGTCTGGGTTTGATGGTTGCCAGGAGAACAGCACTTGTCTGACTGCATTGTGCCAAGTGTAAAGTTTGGTGGAGGGGGGATTATGGTGTGGGGTTGTTTTTCAGGAGTTGGGCAAAAAATGGTCAAAAATTCCCATAAACACTCCTAAACCTTGTGGAAAGCCTTCCCAGAAGATTTGAAACTGTTATAGCTGCAAAGGGTGGGCCAACATCATATTAAACCCTGTGGATTAAGAATGGGATGTCATTCAAATTTATATGTGTGTGAAAGCAGAAGAGCAAATACTTTTGGCAATATAGTGTAGATGCGTGCATTCAGCTCTCTCTCTGCAAGGCAATCGTGGTCTATCTACCCAGTGAAATGGACATTCAAGAGGAACGGTGGAGGAGACGGGGTCAGATGGAGCTAAATGCTGAAAATTATGTACTTGCTATGGACCAAAATGCTTTTTGTTTTGTATGTCAGTGTCGAACGTTGCACACCGTGACTGGCGTATTTCTAGGGAGTTTCGGAAGGTGCACCTATAGCCTCAGCATACCATGAAAGCTTCATATTCAGTCCCAAATGTTTGCATTTGTAATTTGCATTTGTAATAATGTAATTTTCATATCATGTTAATAACACACATAATATCTTAAAATAATGGTGTAGTTCTTCTTGTACAATGAGATTGTAGAGTGATGAATAGAGGCTCCCTTTCAGCTCCCTTCACTGGTGTTTTGAATAAAGAGACAAAAAAAAAATGAATTAGTCCGATGTTGTGGTTACAGATGTAGAAATAATTGAATTAAAGTGAATTCCTTCTGCGACAAATAGGTAGAGAAACTCTTATACTGTGACAGGCGTAATCAACACGTAGCGTTAGACTGAATAATTAGCAGACGTGTGTGTACAGTAGCCTGCGGCAGAGTCAAGTCTCAGACTAAATTATTGTTTCAGTCCACCCCTGATAACAGTCATTATAGTATTACACTGAAACCTAATGAAAATACCATAAACTTACTGCTTAGCAGCTACAACAGAAGAGCACGTTACTCAGCAACAATGTTATTGCATTTACCGTCCTCATCAATGCAACACCTGCAAACAACCAGTTTTAAATGTTTTTCTTTCTTATTTGTAATTAACAGTCATTGCAGAACTAAATGAACACGTTTAAAGGTGTAATTTGTGACCTCGCCGTCTGAGCAGGTGAACGTGATTTGTTTTGTCCACATGTTACTGGTACGTTCGCATGTTCACAAGTTACATTAAACTCACATATTTACATTTTAAGGGTTTTAGTAATTAAAAAATAAACCTTCTAGGCATGGCTTCAATATAATAGACAAGGGTCCAGATGGACTGGGTTTTGCCCTCAGGACTGCCTTCATGGCAGAAATTCAACAAGGTGCTGGAAAGATTTCTCTGAGATTTTGGTCCATATTGATATGACAGCATCACACATTCACCAAATCCCAAAGGGATCTCATTAGAGTGGGATATGGCAACTATGAAGGCTATCTGAGTCCACTGAATCCACTGTTACAATGGGTAAAACAAGTATTGAACACCACACCAATTTACCAAAGTAAATATATTTCTAAAGGTGCTATTGATATTAAATTTGCACCAGCTGTCAGTAACAACCCATCCAATCCACACATACAAAGAAACCACAAATGCCCATAAGGTAAATTATGTATAATAATGAGAAATGTCACAGGGAAAAAGTATTGAACACATGAAGAAAGGGAGGTGCAAAAAAGGCGTGGAAAGCCATGACACCAGCTGAAATCTATCAGTAATCAGAATGCAATCCTACCACTACAAAAAGGTGTCTCATTACCGAGGTGTCGCACAAGAAACATCTCATGATGGGTAGAACTAGTGAGCTCTTTTAAGACCTTCACAACTTTATTGGTGCAAAACATACTGAGGGCGCTGGTTACAGAAGAATTTTTAAACAACTGAAGGCTCCAGTGAGCACTGTTGGGGCCATAATCAGGGAGCGGAAAGAACATCGTTTCACCATAAACCAGCCACAACCGGTGCTCCCTGCAAGATTTCAGACAGAGGAGCGAAAAGAATTATCAGAAGATTTGTCCAAGAGACAAGGACCACTAGTGGAGAGCTACAGAAAGACCTGGAATCAGCAGGTATGATTGTCTCAAAGAAAATAAGTAATGCACTCAACCACTATGGCCTGTATGCACGCTCACCATGCAAGAGCCCACTGCTGAAGAAAAAGCATGTTGAAGCATGTTTAAAATTTGCCATAATACACACCATGTTTGGAGGTCAAAAGACACTGCGTATCACCCCCAAAAACACCACAGCAACAGTGAAGTTTGGAGGTGGGAACATCGTGGCGTGGGGCTCATTTTTCAAATCGCAACCGAGTGCTACATCTATGGTTTGATTTCTTTGCATGCGTGGAGTGGATGGGTTGTTACCGACATCTGGTGAGAATTTCATGTCACTGGTGATGCGTTCAATACTTATTTTACCTGCTGCATGTTCAAGAAACCAGTTTGAGATGATTTGAGTTTTGTGAAATGCTCAGTCTGGTCCGTCTGGCGTCAATAACTGTTTCACTTTCAGCCATTTAAATCACCTTTCTTCCCCATTCTTTTGTTTGCGTTGAAATTAAGCAGGTGTGTGTATGTGCCAGGGCTACACTGTTTTTAGTGTAAAATGCACAAACAGGAAATGAAGGCGGCTTTGTTCTCTTTAAATGTTCCTGTCTTGACATTGTGACAGAAATTGAACACAGTACCAGGAGCCTGAAACAGAAGTACCTAAAGCGTCTTCTGTTTTTACCAAATGTCCTTTATTATCTTGTAGTCTTTACTCTAAAACTTCTGTTAAACTTTGTCATTTCAAGTTCATAAGGGTCTCTTTGTGGGTGGGCTGCTTGATAAAACTGCTGTCTGCTTCTTAAATATGTCAGTGAATGTGGAGTTCATAGGTCAGTCCTAACTCTGAAAAAACTGGAGACATGCTGCTTGAATTACAGCCCTTGCACAACACAGTCCTGTGCTAAATTATGAGCATAAGTTTAGGACCACGCCTCGCCCCCCACGACTGCTATCCAGTCATATCAGTAGTCATGCCAAGAAATGACTGAACTCTGAGCAGAATATGATATCCTCCAATGACAATGGCTGCGTGTCGTGCCAGGAATGTGATGTCACACGCTTGAAACAACCGTGCATGTGTGCACACATGTAAATGAGATGTTTGGAACAAAAGGAATTCCTGATCAGCTGTAGATTTTTTTCATGGAGAAACTGGTGTGAAACTGTCTTCAGGGATTGACTTTAGACTTTTTTTTTTTTTTGGAGGGGGCGCTCATCATTCTCTAAACAATCCATTCCAATGAATCGAAGCTCCATCGAAATTTCCTGTGTACTTCCAGCACGGTCTGGGGACACACTTTGACGGAAATCACATTCCTGTCATTGTTAAGCAGTTACAGACATAAAAACCCAGAAACGCATACAGCAACATAACGGCTTACTTACTTTTGACTCTACTTCAACAACAACAGTCAGAGGATACAGGAAGAAGATGACGCTGAGCCCACAATCGAGCAGACAGCTCTGCGAGGCCTCCTGCTTTGAGCAAAATGCTAACGTCAGCGTGATAGCATGCCAGCAAAAGCAATGCTATCACCACAGCAGCTTCACTGTTGGTGGCTCTATATTTGTCAAATGTATCTATTGTAGAGGGGAATTCCTAGCGAAGAATATTCCTCAACCCAGTAGTGCTTTTGACTCCTCCACTAGTTCTCCAATCAGAGCTTGATTATAAGGAGCCCATTGTTAAATCCCTCTTGGCCCTTTGGTCTCATTCTGGTTTAATGTGTTTAGACTAACTGCTAGAGCGCATTTAGTGACTCTCTTTTTGTTATAGTCTGATCCTGATGTTTGCGAAGCAGATTTGTTATTTCCCTTGGTGATTGTGTTTGGCTGTCCAGAATCTGACGATGGTGAGGAGGACCACAGCCTTAAGTCTCTAGTTTGGACTTATAGTAGGGCAGACCCACGATAACAACTTCTCCTTGTTGTAGGTCCCCCTTGCTGCTGTCTTGTTTAGGCCTTTTAATTGCATTTTAATTGAACTGTGTTTTGTACTTTATTTGAGTTTCCCTGTCTTTCTTTATTAATCTGTCTTTGTTTAGATTTTCCTTTTAGTAAGGCTGAGGGTCATCTTCTTGTGAGGTCCCACGCTGTGTTGATTTGTTACTTTGGTGGAGCTGCGATCTTAACTGTTTTAACATTGTGCTTGTAGAGCTCCTCTTTTAGAAATTAGAGTAGTAATTTCACTAATTCTGTGAGTTTTGTTCGGGCTTAAACTTGTTTTCTTATGTTGCAGCTCAACTCTTATTTTTGATTTATTGCTTTATCAAATAAACTGTTGAAATTAAACTCACACCTCTGCCTTGACAGTAACGAGTCTGTGTGTGTTTACTACTAATGAGTAATATAATTAAGGTTTGTTAGATTACAGTTTTTCTTAATGTCATTCTCACCACTCTTCATGCAGTTCTCAAATCAGTTTTTTTTCTCTGACATCAACAAGGTAAAAGTAAAAAAAAAAAGAAGTAAAGAAAAAAAAAATCGTAAAAAGCAAAGTGATAGTCGTGAAACTAGATGCTTAAGTTCAAACTGAGCATCAGAATGGGGAAGAAAGGTAATTAAACGCGATGTGGTTGTTGATGCCAGATGGGCAGAAACTCCTGATCTACTGGGATTTTCCCACACAACCATCTCCATCCAGCTCTCTGGTTAAAAATACCCTGTTGGTGTCAGAGGAGAATGGCCAAACTGTTAGGAAGGCAACCACTTGTTACAAAAAGGTATACAGAAGAGCTTCTCTGAATGCACAACACATCAGAACTTGATGCAAATGGGCTACAGCAGCAGAAGACCACACTAGGTACCACTCCTGTCAACTGAAGGGCAGTTTCATACTGCTGTCAGTGTGTCACTGGCCTTGCTCTTTCACACAAATTTGATAAAGGTTGATTAGTGCATAAACACAATGACAAATATCTTTAGTAGTGAAGTATGCATAGAAACAATAGCAGTGTGCACAAAAACAATGGGAAGGTCTAATGTGTGGGGGGTTGATTTGAGAACTGCATTGAGAGTAGTGAGAATGAAATTTCTGATGTGAGATCTGCACCAAACCTGTCACCTTTCTTAGGGTGCAGTTCCCCAGGTGGTGTTGTTGGTCTTCTTTTTTCCCAGTTGTCTTGTAACTGCCCCATGCCACACTGTGTTTAGCTCAGTCTTAACTGTGATAGCTAAAAGGGATGCTGCAAGATCACAAGGACAAAATTGGGAGCCAGTGCATAGATCTATAAGAACTAAATGTGAGACAGCACGGGAAAAGCCGGCCAATGATGCAGTCGAGAACAGCCAGACGCTCATCTTCACTGTCTGCAAAGATCTCTCAAAACCATGTCTGAATAATGAAGTCTACTGAACCTTTTCTGATGCATAAACTACAAATAACACATTATTTTGGTGCAAATCCTCTCAGCTGCAAGGGGAAACTCCTTGTTCAGCGCAGCCTACGGGTGCAAGCTGGCAATTCAGCTGCTGACATTTCCATCGTGGGTGAAAAATATGAAAGCGCAAAAGTCAGAAAATCACCAAAGTCACTTTCACTTCACTCTGTAAACATCAGCAAAAACCTTTTCGTTAATCCTTCCAGTAAATGTCAGGCAAATTCTCAGTCTTGTTGTGGTCTTATTGCCACACTAATTTTTCACATAAACTTCTGTGTATCTAAAGTTTTCTGCTTAAGTAAAGCAGCAAATAATCATGTAAATATGAAAAACTGTATATGAAATTTCGGTGTTTTCATAAAACGCAAAGTTGAGGGATTCTCCATCAACGTAAAGAGGGGCAGGGGTGTGTGTGTGTGTGTGTGTGAGTGTGTGTGAGTGAGAGCGCGTGAGAGAGAGAGTGAGACACAACCAGCAGCCGGGCAGTAACTGAAACTCTCCAGCTCAGTGTTGACAGAGTCAGAGGGTTTCGACCTTGTGTCAGCTTTCTGAATAGTGACAGGAAGCTTCAGGTTCTATCAGAAACTCCACAAAGCTGGAGACTTAAGACTTAAGAGACACATGTCTGATGTGTAATCTTCACCTGTCCAGGAAGGCCAAACTATTTTAAAAATAATGTAAAGTTGAATAAGGTTTAAACGACTCTTTGCACTTTTGTTGACCAATAATTCCTGTCCCGCAGAAACGTTCTTGTCTTAAGACTTTAAGGTTATTTGCAGTCCACGGGTCACAGTAGAAACGCAGCACAACACTGTGAGTATAAAAGAAATAAACAAACGAGAAGACAGCGAACAGGAATTCCTGAGGCAGGCTCAAGTCTAAACTCGAGATATTTCTATTTGTTCTCCTCGGTCTGGTTAATGTTAGAGTTCGAAACGGAATGAAAAGCTGTTCTCATTAACAAAAAAGGACTCGGTAAGGTTGGATCTGCTTTCCTTCACACTGAGCTGTCGCCAGGCTCGCTATGTGCGAAGACTTAAGAGCAACACATCCAAAGCGGCTGCAAAAGTCAAGCGGCAAAACAGTGAGAAACTACTCTTATCTTACATGTTCAGTGCTTTCACTGTTTGTGGAAGATAAAAAAGAAAAAAAAACAGAAGTAACAAGTCTTCCTCTGCAAAAGCCGGCATGCCTTATATAGCTGTGGGCTCATGGGTTTTTTTTTTTTAATATGGTATCAAGTACTAATCCGATACCAGTGTTAAAGTAGTGAGCTGTATTCCTCACTGTGAGGAGGAGACTGGTAATCGGTCTTTTTTAAGTCAAGCATCAGGCTTGACCTAAACATTGCATGCATACAAGAATATAAAGTTACTGAGTTGTTATGAATTATTAGTAAAATAATAATAGCAGAGAGAGAGACAGCGAGAGAGAGAGAGAGAGCGATGTTAGCTGCCCCGCTAACCACTGGTGCACATAGTGATTTTAATAGCATACCACTGAACTAAATGGATCAGCCATAAATAGGCACCAATCCAGACATCGGTTGCTGCATGCCTAGTGTTAATACTAATACTACCACTCCTTGCATGTTGACCTTTCCACCTGTCTCCCTCTCATTCACATGTATGCTTTCTGTCTTGCACAAAAGAGGTGAAGAAGAGAGTGCAGGCAGATTGGAGATCAGTGTCAGGGGTGATATGTGACAAAAGGACAGCAGCAAGGGTGAAAGGGAAGGTTTACAAGATGGTAATGAGACCTGCAGTGATGCATGGTTTGGAGACGGTGGCAGAGTTGAAGATGTTAAGATTTTCATTTGGAGGGACCAGGATGGAGAGGATTAGAAATGAGTACATCAGAGGGACAGATCAGGTTGAGTGTTCTGGAAATAAAGTTTCCAGATAAGAGATAGTGGATACACTGGACAAAGGATGTTGAAGATGGAGCTGCCAGGCAGGAGATAAAGAGGAAGACCACAGAGGAGGTTCATGGATGTAGTGAAGTAGGACATGCAGAGGGTTGGTGTGACAGAGGAGAATGCTGGAGATAGGGTGAGATGGAACCAGATGATTCACTGTGCTGACCCCTAAAGGGAGCAGCCGAAAGAAGAAGAAGAAGCAGCACGCTTGGTGTTAATTTAAATGTTGCTGGAGAATCAGAAACAGGCAGCACATACACCCCCCCCCCCCCAAAAAAAAAAACAAAATCCCAAAACTGAGGGATGTTTGCAGGCAACAGCGGCCAGATTTTAAGCAAGCCTTTGTTAGAAAGCGGTCTGCAAGTTTTACGTAACTGCTTTTTTCTACAAATGGAGCAAATTCTGGTTTCTGATGCCAAGAGTCTATTTAATCTTTCCTCAGAACAATATTCCATCTGTTGATATTTGCACAGAATAAGTGATTCATGGCACTAACTTTCCTTGCCTTGTTAATTAGCTGTGCTGGCTCTGTGTGAAAGCACACGCTGCAAAGAAAATCAAACGTTTGCTTCTTCAGAAATGACAAAAACACAATTATCATGGGATGTACTTTTTTTTTTAACGTGCATGTAGACACCGAGACATTACTGCTTTATTTTGAAGTATAATAAAAGGCGCTTTAATGTGTCTGATATCACATTGTCTTAAACCCTAACACCATACATAGTATATGTTTACTGTGAGCTATCATCTACTGTCACACACAAGCAATTTGAACTGTATACATTACAGATTCCTTAGATGCTCACTGGCTTTCACTCGATGTGGTGTTGTAGGGTATTATAACTTGAGTGAGGGGCTGCTTGGAAATAGTGTTGGTCACATTTTGGAACCAAGCAGATTTTGATAGTTTTCCAACTTCCTTATTAGGGTTTTACTGTCTGAAATATACAATTCATCTTCATTACCTTAGCCACAAAAGCATCTCAGACGAACTATTATTGTTAGAGAATATGAATGCATCTCAGAGTTTTCTGTTCAAAGAAAGTATTTCTCGGAAGCGAATAAAAATTGCTTGGATTCATTAGGGAGTCAGGCAGCCTTGTATCTCATACACGCTAATGCTCTCTTCCTGTCTTTATGTATACAGGCAGTTAAAGAGGGAGCAAGAGAAGAAAAACACATTAGAATAGACTTCCATGGCTAATAGGAGAATATAGTATGTCAGAATGAAAGGCAGAGGAGGGAGGAGGAAACCGTGCAGAGGTCAAAACTGAAAACATACCGTTAGTGCACTCTCTATACATTGTTACAAGGAGAAGGAAAGGCAACATGACTTGGTCAAGGCATAAAAGAGGATGAGGAAGAGGGGAGATGGGTGGGGAAGGGTCTGTTTTAGTGAGGAAGTGCATGAAAACTAATCAGAGTCTTCCTGAATCTCAGTACGATATATCTGCAGGGCTGAAGACAGGAAGGACTTCTGTAAACTGTCTCATTCACTGGAAGTTGCTGAGATCCTGTTTGATGTCTGTCTATGTGAAGATCTAAAGTGTGTCTGAGTTGCTTTTGTTGTTGCATACGCCGTGTAAGCCCACATTATTTCCCACCTATATTGTGTCCAAAAGGATGTACTTTATGTTAAATAACTCGTCCTGTATGCTTGCAGATGAAATGCTTCTCATGTTTGTATATGAAAAGGCCCAAAAATATTTACACGAGGAAATTGAGAAGGACAACCGTGGTTCAGTTACAGAAGAAACTCGGGTCTCATAATTGTTTTGAAATCGACACCGTTTTTGTCTCTCTGTTCAGCACCGCAGTGGCTTTTCAAACAGTCAACATGTCACAGCGCAAATGGATAATGACACGGAGAATACTGCAAAAACAACCCAAGAGTTTCTCAAGGCAAAGAATTCTTCAGGTTAGTCATCTGATCTCAACCCCAAGAAACGTGCTCTTCAGTTGTTAAATATGAAACTAAATGCAGAAAGGCCCACAAATAGAGGGTGTTACATTAGATAAATACAAGTGTAGAACTCCTGGCTGACGGGGGGTTTTAGCCAAAACTGCAATTTTCGCACACTAATTACAAAAATAATCACATGAAATGTAGGAAAATATATGCGTGGTTGGGCCAGCGCCTACTGCAAGAGTTTTTCTGGATCTATGTGCCTTATCAACCCATCTGCTGATAGGATACCACAATGACTGCTTTTGAAGCAGTTCTGGTGTTTGCTAAATTACCCTTAGATGGTTGGCTGCTGATGAACAGGTACTCAGGTGTCAGTAGCAGTTGAAAGGTCAATAATGGTGGTTTGTATGGTGTAATGAATCGAGAGTTTAAGAAGTGTAGAATAGCATGAAATATTAGAACAAAATTGTCAGGATTTGGTCTGAAGATTGTCCATGCATTTAGTGTGTGTGTGTGTGTGTGTGTGTGTGTGTGTGTGTGTGTGTGTGTGTGTGTGTGTGTGTGTGTGTGTGTG